>JAQZBX010026604.1:0-28847 GCA_029593785.1 Cabassous unicinctus | reverse complement strand
GAAGCGAACCCGGGGCCTCACACATGGTAAACGGGGGCTCTATCGATTGAGCCACACCCGCTTCCTGTTGTGAGGGCTTGCTGCATCAGCCCATAGGCTGCGCAGGCCGGCCTGCCCTCACAAGGAGGCCCCGGGAAGTGAACCCGGGGCCTCCCATATGGTAAACGGGGGCTCTATCGACTGAGCCACTCCCGCTTCCCTGAATGCATTCTTTTTACCATATATTTTAAAATATTGAAATGTAAGTTCCTGGAGTTTGGGTGACATTCACTTCTATGTAACAGGCAAATATTTTGATGTTCCACTAAGTTTGTTGAGACAAGATTCTATCTGAAACAGCAAGGTGAAGTAGAGCATTAGACCAATTATATGACTAATTTTGTTTAAAAACACCACTATCTTAACTATAAGGCATCATTTCATTCAGCAAATATCTGAGTCCTTACTAAATGCCAGGCAGCATGGAATGGCAAAATATTCAGGTTTTGTGAGATATTAACTTATACTTGCTGCTTTCTGATACCAAAACTCCAGCCCCTGACATAGGGCCACCTTTGGTTCTTTGTTCCCTGGATGTTAGGCTCTGTTTCTTATTCTCTGACATATAAGTAACTCACACTTTGGAAAGGGCAGTGTTTGAATATCGGGGCTAATAGAACTTCAGTGTTCCGGGCAGATACCAGTACATTTTAGGGCCCCTTTAAAAAATGATTGTTCTGTAGTTGAGATATGAGTTCCTAATCTCCATTTTCTGCTCAAAATTCAAAGGCAAACACACTGAATTATGAAAAGTTTAAATCTGAGCTCTAAATATAGAATATGATGCATAAGAATTAGATGCCTGGAGTATGAAGGAAATTTTTCCTTTTGGAGAGGAAGTCCACATTGATGAGCACTCAGTTATTTAATTGGGCAACCTAGGAGTAGGTTGGTTTACCAAGGAAGCAGGAGCAAACCAACATTGTGGTGGACTAAGGCCTTTGGGTTTCTAAAGCCATGGCCGCTAGTTCATTTCCTTTCCCAAGCATCTTTTTTCCGTCTTACATTCAAAACACCGTTCTCTTCCGCCTGCTATTTCTAATAAAAATTCAATCCAGGGTTTAGACATGCACCTTAGGTTACCTGCTTTAGAGGAAGCTCAGCGTTACATGTTGCCTATAGTTAACTCTTCTGGAAGAGAATATTTGGTAAGTGATCTTACTAACCTGCTTTTTAAAAAAATACATATATTTTACTAAAGAAGTTGTGAGCTTACAAAACAATCATGCATAATGTGCAGAATTCCCATATATCACACCTCCACCAACACCTTACATTGCATATTAACTTGCTTTTTTTTTTTTTTTAAAGATTTATTTATTTATTTATTTATCCCCCCCTTGCTGCCCGTGCCCGCTGTGTCCATTCGCTGCACGTTTTCTCCGTGTCTACTTATCTCCCCCTTGATGTGAGGTCCCGCTGCATCAGCCCACCACGCCGCGCAGGCTGGCCTGCCCTCACAAGGAGGCCCCGGGAAGCGAACCCGGGGCCTCACACATGGTAAACGGGGGCTCTATCGATTGAGCCACACCTGCTTCCCTAACTTGCTTTTAAAAAAAGAATCTATTGAGTTATTTATTCAGTTGAATATAAATTCATATACTTTTATTGTTAGCAGAAATTTAGGACAATTTTATCTACATGACAGTATCTGGCATGTAGAATCATAGTCCAGGTACTGGAATGACTTTCTTCCAACTTGAACACTGTCCTTACATGGACATTATATGGTATAAAGGAATATAAACGGTAAATTCTGGTGCCCTGAAGCAAAAAACAGCCAGAGCTTTTTACTGGGAAGTTTTTATAATGGAGGTAAGCAGTAGGATTTGCCTATTTTGGGCATTTCATATAAATGGGGTCATGCAATTTGTGATCTTTTGTGTATGGCTTCTTTCACTCAGCATGGTGTTTTCAAGGTTCAGCCATAATCAAGCATGTATCAGTAGTTCATTCCTTTTTATGGCTGAATAATATTCCATTGTATGAATAGCCCACATTTTGTTTATCCATTCATCACTTTATGGATATTTATGTTGTTTGTACTTTTTAGCTATTATGAATAATGCCTATATGAACATTCATGTTCAAGTTTTTATGTGGATGTATATTTTCATTTCTCTTGGGTATATACCTAGGAGTGGAATTGTTGGGGCATATGGTAGCTCTCTTTGAGGAACTGTCAAACTATTTCCGAAAGTGGCTGTTCTATTTTACATTCCCACCAGAAATGTATTAGGGTTCCAATTTTTTCATACCCTCATCAACACTTGTTATTTTGTATTATAGCCACTTGTCTTTTTTATTATGGCCATCTTGGTGGGTATCAAGTGATGTCTCATTATGGTTTTGATTTGCATTTCCCTAATGGCTAATGTCATTGAGCATCTTTTCATATGCTTATTAGCCATTTGTATATCTTCATTGGAGAAATATCTGTTCAAATCCAATGCCCACTTTAGTTGGGTTATTTGTCTTTTTACTATTGAGTTATATAAGAGTTCTTTGTATATTCTTGATGTCAAACCCTTATCAGATATATGATTTCCAAATATTTTCTCCCATTGTAACTTTATTGATGGTATCCTTTGAAGCACAAAAGTTTTTAATCTTGATGAAGTTTAATGTATCTATTTTTTTCTTTGGTTGTTTGTGCTTCAGGTGTCTTAGCAATATTTTAATACATACTTTTTTACTCATTATTACATCCCCCACAATGTATTTTTCAAGCACCCCCCTGTTCACAGCAAGTCCCCAGACTTTTCTTAGTTCTCTTTTTCTATATAGTTGTGCTTGCTTCTTATTTCTGAGAAGATTGAAATTATTTGCCATAAATTCCTCAACTTTCTTTGTCACTAGTTCATAAATATCTCCATATATTCACCCTCCTTTCTCTCATAACACCCTCCTTTGAAATAGAACAATTTTGCTTTTCCTTTTTAAGATGAACACTTCCAACTGGGCCATTCTATCTCCTCCTCTAGAACTTCGCTTCAATGATTAGCCTTTCTCTCCACCTTAGCATCAATAATATCTCTCTCTCTCTCCTTCCTTCCCTCCCTCCCTCCTACTTTCTTTCCTGCCTTCAAATAATTCAGTTCTATTTTGCCCATTTTAAGAAAAAGAATAGGGAGGCTTTCCCTAATTTTATTTTTTTCCTTTAACCTATCAATCTTTTAATCTTTTTTAATCTTGAAAGAGATATTTCACTTCATCTAAAATGTTGCAGTAAAACTCTCAGTTGTCTCCAAGTCCATGGTCTCCCACTTTGAATCATCCTACATGCTTTCCATCAGATGAATCTTCCCAAAATAAAGTTCTTATCACCTAACTCTCCTGCCTCAAAACTTTCGGTGGCTCATTTAATACTGAGTCCATAGGATTCCCAAAGTTAATATTCAAAGCCCTTCAAAACATGTACTCTCAACTCTGGTAGATCTGGACAACTCGCCCCTTCTTGAACACATCCACAATTTTCCTGCCTAATGCCTGCCTCCAGAATGCCTGTCTTCCTTCATCTCTTCCCATGGAAAGTCGATCTACAACTCAAAAGTCTTTTTTGATTGTCTCCTTCCCCTTTCAACAGATGGGGCTCTCCAATCTTTAAATCTCTATCACATTACAAACTGCTATGTGACCCTTAGTACTCTGTTTTGTGTTATTGCTTTTTAAAAAATTTTTTTTTAATTTTAATTTTTAGATACACAAATGGGGGGATTGAACCCAGGACCTCGTACATAGGAAGCAGGCACTCAACCACCGAGCTGCATCTGCTCCCCTATTATTGCTTTAAAAAAAAAAAAAAATTATTTCTCTCTGAAGGCCAAAACTAGTGACTTATCCATCTCTGGATCCTCTCCAGCAACCCCAGGATTTTAGAGCTAATAGGTACTAAGTAAATATTTATTAAATTGATTTAATTTTTTGAATTAAAAACAAAAACCTGGGCACCCACATCCTTGGAGAAAAGTCTGAAAAAGGTAAGGGAGAAAACATGAGGTAGACAGTGAGAGGTGAAGTTGAGTAGGTAGTTCTACTGCCATCTCTATATTAGCTTTTCAGTGAATCAGAACACCTAGAGTTAAAACCTCATTTTTCTGAATGTCAGCTTTGTCTTTTATAATCAGTGCATAGCAGATCTACTCTTTATTCTCAACACACTCAGGGTAGAAAAAAAATGAAACTGTTTGAGAAAAATGATATAAAGTCACCTTATCTGACAAATTGTATCATCTGTTCTGAGTGGAAGTCCTAGCGTTGTTGTAAAGGATGTCATGTTCACCTCCCAATTATGGAGAAAAGAAGTAGCAAGTCGCAAGGACTTTGTAAACTGTAAATCTTTGCATATAAATTGACCTTTAAAGTTTAAAAATATTTCCTATGAAATGTGGGTCAGTTTATATGCTGTGTGTGCTACTAGCAGCTGGTTGGTGGGCAGTTGTTGTTTCTCAGCTGGCTGTGTAAGCAGCTCTTCAGGCATGGTGGGGTGGGCCTTGAGATGAGTATCATGACCAAGATCAGTGTGTACTCAAGGATAACCCAATCCTAAATTTTTATATTAAAAAATTAGGTCAACCTGTATGCTAGATTGTATTTATACCTCCATTATCTGCAGAGTTTTATTAACTATACTGGGTACTCGAATAAGTTTAAATTGATTAAATATGTCCATATTTGGGTTGGGTGACTAAGAAGTGATTTTGTTTTATTAGGTCTGATAAAATTACATAGAGAAAGCCCTAGGGATCCCTCAGCCAAAAAAAACCTGTGCCCTACTTCCTTTTTGAACACCCTGTTGACATCTTTTGAAATTTGAAATCCCCTCCAAGGCAGCCGACCCAGATAGCCAATCTAGCCCCCCTAGTTCATTTATGTTTGACCCAATACAAAATAATGCTCACCTGCCCTAAACTTGCCCCTGTAAGATAGACAAACCCCTCATCCAATCAATAGGAGTCAAGCTAGCTTCCTTTCTATGTCTATAAAAATAGTTTGCCATCCCTAAAAACCCAAAGCTACTTCTGTTCTTGCAAGTTATCTGGCTTTCTTTGCTGCAGCAAAACTTTGGTGTGCCAAGTAAAATGCTGTGATCTGCAAACTTGACTCCAATTTGTCTTTTGGCACGTCTGATAGGAAAGTGATACTCTTCATTATTTTATCTTTCCTTCTTGGGCTGTTTGACTAGTTTTCCAAATTATAAGCTCTTGAAAGCAGAGAAACTGTTCCATATTTTTTTGTACATTCTAGTCCTAAAAGCACTCATTTAGAATAGTAATTATTCAATAATAATAGTAGTAATAATCCATAACATTTATAGCTTATAAGGGCTAGTCATACTCATTATTTCTTTTAATTTTCACAGCAACCTTATGAGATATATTCCTCTCTTTTCAGAGGAGAAAATGAGGCTTAAATAATTTGCTCAAGGTCACACATCTCATAGGTGACTGAACCAAGATTGGAACCCAGGCAATCTGACTCCAGAGCCTGTGCTCTTAACCACTTCACCATTTTCCTCAGTAAATGTGTATTTGCAGTGATGCTAATTAGAACCAATCTGTGCACATGGCATATGTGAAATGACATCCTGTCTATATTTTTATTGTGTAATGTACCCAAGATACTATGAGCCCACAGTTGGTGTCTGTTAATGATAATGGTGTGGGAATTCAAAAATAATTTCCCGAGTATCCTAGGTATAAGCATTACATAATTTTCATTATTCATTGATCTTTAAATTCTGGGGCTTAAAATGGATTTGTTCTTTGGATACTCAAAATAGTTTGTTTTCTTTTTCAAAAAGCTGGATTTGGAATGGAAGTAGTGGAAGACTACAACATGAATTCTGATATTATTTCAATTTTATTCTAAATTATTTATCCACTTATGCCCCTTTAAAGACAGAGGTGGGGACAATATCTTCTTTAACTTTAAGCTTTTCCTTAAAATGTCATCAAATTTCTTGGATGAGAGAAATGTAAATATAATTTTAAAGACTTTTCAAGCAAAGGCTTTATCTTCATGTAAGAATACTCACCAATTTTCTAGTGCTACTTTTAAATACATTATGAGGAATCCATACAATGGAATACTATGTAGCTATTAAAAAGAATGTTTTATAAATATGTCCTAACAAGGAAAGCTGTTTATGACATATTGGTAAGTAAAAAGAGCAGTTCCCAGAAATATTTTCACTGTTCTCCCTTTTAAGAGCCCATTTATAGATAGGTGTTATACATGTGTATATACATAGAAAAATGTTTGAATGATGCACACTAAACTGTCAAGTATGGTTAATTCTGGGGAGGAGAGTGAGATTAAGAGAGGGAGGAAAGTTGAACTTTTACTCTATGTATTTCTGTTTTGTTTGAAATTGTATGTGTGTTTAAGTTCTATTGTTTTTGTTTGGTTAATTTTTCTTGAAAAATAACTTCCCAAATACAAAACTAAGTACAAAGATAATAAAACATAGTCCCATGAATCAACCCCCAAAATTAAGAAATGTAGACCTTTTTCCTTACTTGCTTTAGAAAATTTTTAAAAATGAAAATTTTGAAGTTTGAAGCCTCTTATGTCCTCTTCCCAATTATATTCCCTTCTTTCCCTCCCTAAAGGCAACAACTACCTTCATCTACACTTCCTCACCTACACATAAAACTGTCTAGCCTTTTTATTATTGGACATTCTGATGGGTTTAATATGGAATTCCCTAATTATTAATGAGGTCATTCATCTTTTCATGTTATCGGACATATGAGTTTCATTTTCCATGAATAATTTTATTTTCCTGTTGATTTGTGGTAGTTCATCACAAAGTCTAGATATTAATTCTTTATTATGTATTGTGTTAGTCAGCCAAAGGGGTGCTGATGCAAAGTACCAGAAATCTGTTGACTTTTATAAAGGGTATTTATTTGAAGTAGAAGCTTACAGTCACAAGGCCATAAAGCATAAGTTATTTCCCTCACCAAAGTCTGTTGCCATGTGTTGAAGCAAGTTGGCTGCCCATGTCTGCAAGGGTTCAGGCTTCCTCTTCCTCTTAAGGCTCCATGGTCCCAGCTTCTTCCAGTATCAGCTGTAGGCTAGGATAAGTCTTGCCTCTCTCCTAGGGCTCGTTTCTCTCCAGGCTCACCTGCTCTGCTCTCTCCATAAGGCCAGCTGTAAACTATCAGGCAAACAGCTTGTCTCTCTTCCCAGTGCCTCTGCCATGTCTAATAGAGCCTTCTCTCTTTCCTCATGTATCTGCTTTTCTGTGTATTTACTTCCCAGTGCTCCAGCATTAAAACTCTAACCTCCCTTCTCTGCGGTGTGGTTTTTCTGTGAGTCCCCGCCCCCCTTGGTGAGCGGGGACTCAACGTCCTACTGACATGGCCCAATCAAAGCCTTAATCATTATTTAATCAAATAAAATTGAAACCTCTGAATCCAATATAATCTAATATTATATTTAAGTTGACAATATATATTATCATCCAAATTTTGAGAGTGAAAGGAAATGCTTAAAATAATTACAATTATATAATTTTCAAAATATTTATTTCTTCACTGAAAAATTGATTTTATAACATTGGTAGACTATAAAATAGCCTATTCAAAAACTATTTCCCAAAAATAGTTTTGTCTAAAATATACATATACACAGGAATATATTAAAGAAGATTTGGACAAACACTTCACCAGTGAAGTTATGTGAATGGCCAATAACCACTTGAAAAGATGCTCAACATCATTCGTCATCTGGCAAATGCAAATTAAAACCGCAATGACATAGCATAGTACTACATACCCACTAGAATGAATTAAAAAGATTGGCAATATCAAGTGTATCAACGATGTTGAGAAAGTAAAATTATCATATATTACTGGTAGGAATGCAGAGTGGTACATCCACTTTGAAAAACAGTTTGGCTATTTCTTATAGAGTTAAACATACACTAAAGCATGTGGCTCTGCGGTCCTACTCCTACCATATGTCCTCATAAAGACTTATATGTGAGTGTTCCTAGCAGCTTTGTTCATAATAGCCCAAAACTGGAAATAGCCCAAATGTTTATCAGCAGGTGAATTGTGGTATATTAACATACTGGAATAGTAATCAGCAATGAAAAGGTAGAAACTTCTGATGTTGGCAACAGTATGGATAAATCTCAAAAGCATTATGCTATGTGAAAGAAGCCAGAAACAAAGGACCATACACTGTTTGATTTAATTTATATGTCATTCTCTAGAAAAGACATAACTGTAGGGACAGGAAACACATCAGTAGTTGCCAGGGACTGGGAGATAGAAAGGGATTTGACAGCAAAGGATATGAGAGAACTTTTTGGAGTGATGGAGATGTTCTGTTTCTTGATTTTGGTCATTGTTACATGACTGTATAAATTTGACAAACATTGAACTGTATACTTTAATAGAGAGAATATTACTGTAAATAAATTATACTTCAAAAATTAAGAGTAAATATTTCAGCCCAAATATTTTCATATGGACTGTATTTTTGCTTTCATTCATATCACCTTTTTTTTTGACAAATACTTTTATAAGACAAAACAAATAAGCTGTCTCTATTTATGATTCTTTTTAATGTTCAAATTTAGATGCTGCAAAATCATAGGTCTTTTCGATTTCATTCTATTCTAATACAGAATATAAGTTCATCCAATTAAAATTAGACTTTCCAAGAAAAGATTCTTTCCACAAGTCCAGATATCCCACAGCACACTTGAGAACAAAATTCCTGTATTGGAATTAACTAAATTTCTATTTGGAACTGATAAGAAGAAAATAGTTTCACTGTTGAAAATGAACGAAATTAATTTAGGAGTCATTTACTCTAACCGAAAAGCCATGTTTCACAGAGTAATATATAAACATATTTTCTACAGCTGCACATACTTAATTATTTTCTTCAGATGCAGATTTTTTTTTAACAATAGTTACTAACTTTTAAAGAAATAACCTTTTTTATATTGGAATAATTTCAAATTTACAGAAAAGTTGGAAAGATAGTACAGAGTTCCCATATTTCCCAGTTTCCCCTATTGTTAACTTTTTCTTTCTTTTCTTTTCTTTTTTTTTTTAGGAGGTACTGGGGATTGAACCCAGGACCTTATACATGGGAAGCAGGCACTCAGTAACACTGAGCTACATCTGCTCCCCTATTGTTAACTCTTATATTGCCATGATACATTTGTCAAAATGAAGAAACCAACACTAGAAGCATTTTGTTAACTAAACCAGACTTTATTCAGGTTTCACCTGTTTTTCTGCTAATGTTCTTCTTTTCAAGGATCCAATCAGGGATACCATATTGTGTATAATCATCATATCTCCTTAGTCTTCTCGGGTCTATGGCTGTTTCTCCATCTTTCCTTTTTTTTCATGACCTTGACAGTTTTGAGGAGTATGGGTCAGGTGCTTTGTAGAATGGCCTTCAATTTGTGTCTGTCTGATGCTTTTCTCATGATTAGACTGGAGTTAGGGGTTTGGGGGAATAAAACCACAGACATGAAAAGTCCTCATTACATCACATCAGGGACACATGCTATCAATATGACTTATCACTGGTGGTATTAACCTTGACCACCTGGCCAAAGTAGTGTTTGCCATGTATCTACACTGTAAAGTTAGTCCCTTCCCCCCCTTTCCATATGCTATTCTTTGGAAGCAAGTCAAATGAAGTTTTATTCTACCTCTCATGAAGTGTGGTGACTCAACCACCCAGCATATCTCTTGTTTTAAATACGGGTAGAATAGTTTTGTTTTTATTATTCTCCTTCAGTAGTTCCCATCATTTGATTGGTGTTCCTGGGAATAGAAGCTGATTGGACTGATATTTTCAGGGACAAATGTTCAAGGCCCAGAAAAATGCCAGCTTTTTGCAAAACCTCCCTTACGCCTTCTAGTACCCATTCAAACTCTATTACAGCATTTGTTCCCTTGGCCTTGCAGTGTGCATGTTCTCTCTCTCATTAGATTAGAAAGCTCTTTGATGTAGAGGAATTGATGGGAAACTATTTTTATCACTTTTATATTCCTGTCTTTACTATAAGCTCTTAAAATAGTGCCTGGTATATAATAGCTGCCCCAAAAATGTTTCGTTGAATTGAATATTCCACTATCTCCCATGTCCCTTTTGTGCCTTTTGACTGATGGTAGCTAGGGGCCCTTCTTCCAGTTGTGTCATCTTGTACTTGCTCACATTAAAACTCTGCTGGCAGTTGCACAGACTCCTAAATTCTTCCTGTAGTCTAATCCCAAAGAGCCTGGCACTAAAAGGGAATTTAATGTCAAGCAGAAACCAAGTAAAATTAAATGTGTACTTCCTCCTCCAGAGCCTTTTTAAAGATATAAATAAGTAAAGTTCTGAATAATTCCCTATATTCAGGGAGAAATGCCTCTAAGAACAAAGAAATGCCTCTTTGTTCCTTACACTTTTTTTTGCCTCTGAGCCAGTTCACTACTTACAACAAAAATATCCCCATTAATTTTTTTTTTAAAGATTTATTTTATTTATTTATCCCCCACTCCTTGCCGCTCATGCTTGTCTGCTCTCTGTGTCCATTCGCTGCATGTTTTTCTATGTCTGCTTGTCTCTCTTTGTTGTGTCATCTTGCTGCTCTAGCCCTCTGCAGTCACAGGCTGCCAGCTCGCTGCAGGCGCAGGCCATCAGCTCTCCGCAGAAGCGGGCCGTCAGCTCTCTGCAGGCACGGGCCAGCTTGCCTTCACCAGGAATCGAACCTGGGGCCTCCCGTATGGTAGATGGGAACCCAATTGCTTGCGCCACATCCGCTTCCCCCCATTAATTTTTAATAGTTTTATTGAGATATAATTTACATATCATACAACTCATGCATTTAAAATGTTCAGTTCATTAGTCTTTACTGTATACAGAGGTGTGCAACCATCAACACAATCAATGTTTTAACATTTTATCACCCCCAAAAGAAACCTTATGCCCATTAATGGTCACTCTTTGTTCATTCCCCCTCTCCCCAGCCCCTGTCAACCACTAACTACTTTTTGGCTCTGTAGATTTGCCAATTCTGGTCATTTCATAAAAATGGAATTTTACAATGTGGAGTCTTTTGTGGCTGGAGTTTTTACTTAATACTATTTATTTTTTTTAAATGCTGTTCTATTTATAACTTTCCCCAGAGCAGATGTGGTCTTATAACTCTCATAAGTCCTTCTGTCACCCGGTTTTATTGGATTCATGATATTCAAAGAACATTCATTGACTGCTGATGGTAATGAAAATGCCCCTGTTTCAGAGCCAAGAGAATTTACCCCAAGATTCATTTACAGTTATATCTTATAACGCTGATCCAAACTATTGCTGTGGTCAAGTGAATTGGGATATAATAGGAATCCATGATTTTCACATTGATCCTTCTTCTAATAGGTTATTTGCACCTTTGGGCTGTTTAATTCCCTGGGATCAGAAAACCTTGAAGCTGGAAGGGATCTAGCAGTCGTTCTGCCCAGTCCCTGCTACTCTAACTTTTATCCTATTTTACAGATCTCAGAATGTAAGTTGTTCAAGGTGAAAAACTAACTGGTAGCAGAGCCAGTTATATAAAGAGTCAATCTAATCCAAGGTTCTTTCTTTTACTTCTTTTTGGCTTTTGTTGCTGTGTTAGCATGAGTTCTCAAAAAACCAGAGCCTGAGGCAGTTAAGTGTTGAGGCTTTGTTTGGGAGGTATAGGTGCAGAATAGAGTGAGGGAAAAGAAGATGCAAAGTAGGAACTTTGAGAAGCAAAGCAAGATGATTGGAATACAGTGCTGGCCACTGTCATGTCTTGATGAGCCTCAAAGAAATGCAAGTGCATCTGCTAACCAGTGGGATATCTCCACATGGGATAGATGGAGCAGTTAGTTCATGCGTGGGAAAAGGGATATTTATTTATCTTTCTGCCTCTTATTTCCCATTAACAAAGGTCACCCTGTAGAGAGTAAGTCACTCACAGTTCTGAGTTGTGTCTTGTCATCTGAGTTATGTCATCTTGCCCTACCAGCAGCCACTTGGAAAATCAGATTCCATGCCCTAATGTAGGGTTTCATCCAAGTTTGGAATCCAGAAACTCAGGGTTTATGGCTCATTAGCAGTCAGTGGGGACCAATTGGTTGGCCTAAGGGACAGGGAGACAATAATATACAGGGGAACTGAAGAGGCCCATAATATATGTCAGCCTCCTTCCTAGCCTAGGTTTCTGAAATCATCATTCATGAAGAGGATGACACCTTCAGCTAGTATGTTTGAAGGATTTATTTAAAGTGGTAGTCACATTCTTTTTTCTAACAAGATTTTTTTTGCATGGCTGTGGTTGGGATACGTCACAGCACTGAATATTTGGGAATATTTAGAAGCCTATAACTAATACCTTCGGTTGGAAGACTTGTTCTCTTAACTGTCTCTATTCTCTAGGAAAAAAAAAAAAACAACCTGGAAAGGCTTTTCAGAATTATAATTGCTTAGTACCTGGATTTCTGTGTAGATTGATCCACATGGAAAGCTTTCCTTTGCCAATTCAATTCTTATTCTTCTTTCAAGATAATTTACTCCAGGCTATATTGAGATTCCTCTTGCTCTAACTTCTTAGACTTTACTTACACAATATTTACTCTACTATTTTTTATATATTTAGAATTATTCTCCCTGGTTTTTTGTATGCTTTTTTTTCCTCCTGGATGTTTTAAAATTTTTGTGAGTCCCTCCACTGCCTAGTATTATAAATGCTTCTTGACTGTCTAAATATGGGCTGGATTATTTGACCTAGGCCAAGTTGTTGAGTGGAATTTGGATAGTGAACAAAGAGATAATGGTGTCTTTAAGCTTTTCGGTAAATAAGTCCTAAGGAAAATTTTAAAGCAAGTTGTTTGGAAAGATTTGAATATGAGAGAGGATCATATGTTGATTAATGAATAAGGGAAGATGTTATTCCATTGTGGGGACAAATGATAAAAGATATCAGAATAAGGATGCAAAATGCAAAAACAGTAGTTAAATAATACCTATGTTATAGAAAATGAAGAAGATCACACAAAGCAAACGAGATTTTGTAACATGATAACATTGTATACTTACAGAATGTCTCCTGGAGGAAGACTTAGAAATAATTTAGTTCAATCTACTCCACGTGCAGGTGACAAAACTGAAAATGAAAGAGGTTATGTTACTTATTTAAGACCACACAATTGTTAGGATCAGGGCCAGAATTTGAACTGAGGTCTTTGGATTCTGGATGGTTTGTGCCACAACTATTTTGTTCCACAAGGTACCACATTTACTTTAAAAATGTTTCATACTTCTTTTCCTGAAAAGCTTCTAAAAAGTTGTTTTCACTACTTGGTGGTTTTGTTTTCCACAGTATTTGGTAAAATTAAAGGAACTTGAAGTTTTGGTGTTTTTTTTTTTTTAATATTTCAAAATGCATTGAGTATTAAAGCTTAGAGTGTGTTATAATGACTTGTCATTGATACTGCAGTTACAGTTAAAGGGTTTCAACAAGTAAATCAAATCATTTTAGCAGCTGAATGCAGTGCTAATAGTTTAATAAAATCATTTCAATGGTTGCTTTTGTTATAAAATTCCTTTCAAGACCACTATCTAAATCCAAAGCTAGTCTTATAAGACAAATACAAAACAAGACAATTGTTTTTGTATTTGATGACCCTTCTGCAGTGCTACTACTGGCCAACAGGTGCCAAAGTTACCAAATCTGGGCAAACCACCCCACCCTGCACTGTGTTCCAAGTTATCCTAGCTATGCTCCTGGTCACATGGCTTTGCAAGAGGATCACAGTTGAATTTCAGCCCTTACCCTTGGCCTTTGGGCAGTGTACTTTTCATCTTTGTGATTCTGTGATTGCTTTTATGAAAACTGATAACCACAATTTTATCTCAAAGAGTTTGCATGTGATTAAAATATGTATAGAATCTAATAGTGTTTTAATATCCTGTTCTATATAAAGAAGCTAATTCTATTCTCTGGAGGACAGCTTCTATGAAAACAGCATTTAACTAACGGTCACTGTCTATTAAACAAACAATTCTTTGTAGTAGGTATTTTCTCATTCAGTTAAGAGTCAATTTCTATAACGAAGATGTTACTTTATCATTTATGTTTAATTAATATATATTTAAAGAGAGTCTGACAGGTTTGAAAAAAAAGTTGTATGATTGTTTTATATATTTGTGATTTAAAGAGTTGTTCCCAATGGCTTTGGAGGGCAAACAATTGCAGGGAAGGTAATGAGTTGGAGGATGGGATAAGGGCTGCTGCTCCACTCTGATTCTCTCTTCCTTCAAGGCCTTATTTTCCACTTGTGGCCCAATAATTAGGGAAACTGAGATAACATGAAAGCAATATTGCTTTTCAGATCATTAGCAGTTGTTCATCCTTTATTATAACTGCCAGTGATTTTGTATTCTTAAAGTATAAGTGTATAAACATTATGTCATGTTAAGTATTTCAACATAAGAAAGTAAACAATTTGTATGCATATCCCCAGGAAGTATTTTTTATAAAACACAATTTTAATACTAATAACTAACAGATTTGGTGCTTACAGTTTTTCATGTGCTTTCACATGTGTGACATTAAATCCTAACTACAATGGTGTGAAATAGTAATTATTATTAACCTCATTTTGTGGGGGTAACTTTACTAACCCAATGCCCTTTCTTTTCCCATTCTGTATTCTTTCTTAGACTGTCTTATCTGCATTCATGGTTTCAATTACCACCTGTAAAAACAGGGACTATATCATATTTGTATTGTTAACTCTGAGCTCTAGATTATTATATCTAGTGATCTTTGGACCTCTCCGTTTGGATGTCTCAGAAACACCTCAAATTGAATAAATCCAAAGGTGAACTCATGGCCTTCCCCATCAAACCTGGTCCTCTTCCAGTGAATGGCATCAACATCCTCCATCCATCTAACTGTGCAAAATCAGAAACCTAGGTCTTGCCTTTATACCTTCCTTTCCCTCACCCCACAGACAATATGTCACAGAATCCTGTCATTTTTGCCTCCTACGTAACTCTCAAATCTGTCCACTTCTATCTGTCTCCACTGCTACCACTCCTGTCCAAGCTATCCCAGATCATCTCTTTGATTGTACTGCTTCAGTAGCCTCTGCATATTGGGGCTTCTTGCCCAACCATAACCCATACTCCACACAGCTACCAGAATGATCTTCAATAAATACAAATCTCAAGGTGTCACTGTGAACTGCTACCTTGCTTAATACCCTAAAGAGTTTTACTTCAGGAGCTTCCCATTGCTCTTAAAATAAAGACCAGAGGAGCGGATGTGGCTCAAGTGGTTGAGTGTCTGCTTTCCACATGGGAGGTCCTGAGTTCGGTCCCTGGTACTTCCTAAAAACAACAATAACAAGCAAAACAAGAGAAAAAACCAACTCAGAGGAGCCCGTGTAGATCAGTGGTTGAGTGCTGGCAAGTGACTGTGGAAGTAACAACCACCAAGTAGCCACAAGTACACCTAGAACACAGATCTTGGTTTCTAATGCCATTTTCCTTGAGAAATGGTTGATTCTAGACCCAGGGCAGGAAATATACAATATACAAATTGAGCCTGGAGACTCTTTTAGTGCCGGGAAGGGAGGAAATTCTCAAAAAAGAACATAATGTTTGGGCATGTCAAGGGGACACAGGAGCCACCCAAAAGAGCTCCCAATAGTCAAAGCTGGAACAATTTTTTAAAAATTTTATTTTGAAAGATGCTTTAGATTACATAAATGTTACATCAAAAATATAGGGGTGGAGTGGACATCACCATCCCAGAATCCTCAGGATTGGGGAATGTACTATGGACTAAAGTAGACTTACTGGTATTCTACTATAGACTCATTGTGTTTCTAGCAATGGAAAAAGCTATATCATTGATGTGGAGGCAGGGGCCACTGGAGGTTCTGAGGGCAGCGAGACAGAAAAACAGGTGTAATATGGGGGTATTTTTGGGACTTGGGAACTGTCCTGAATGACATTGCAATGACAGATATGGGCCATTATATGTCTTGTCATAACTTACAAAATTGTGCAGGAAAGAGTGTAAACTACAGTGTAAACTGTAATCCATGCTTAGTGGTAATGATCCAAAATGAGTTCATCAGTTGCAATGAATGTACCACACTAATGAAGGATGTTGTTAATGTGGGAAAGTGTGGGAGATGTGGGGAGCAGGGCATGTGGGAATCCCCTATATTTTTTATGTAACATTTATGTAATCTAAGTATCTTTAAAAAAATTTTTTTAATTTAAAAAAGAAAAGAAAATATAGGGGGATTCTTGTATACCTCCCCTCTCCCTCCCCCCCACCTTTCCCACATTAACACCATCTTTCATTAGTGTGGTACATTTGTTACAATTGATGAGCACATATTGAAGCATTGCTACTAACCATGGTCTGTAGTTTACATTATAGTTTATACTGTACTGCACAATTTTATATGTTTTGACAGAATGTATAATGGCCTGTATCTGTCATTGCTATGTCATGCAGGACAATTCCAATGTCCCCAAAATACCCCATGTTGCACCTATTCTTTCCTCCCCTCAGAACCTCTGGTGGCCACTGCCTTTATATCAATGTTACAAGTTCCTCCGTTGCTGGAATAATAATAAGTCTACTTTAGTCCTTAGTTACATTCCCCCCTTATCTTTGTTCATTCCTCAATCTTGAGGATTTTGGGATGGCGATGCTCACTCTGCTTCCAATTGAGAAGGGGCCTAGATCCCATGGACCAGATGGATGGAAATGTCTTGCTTGCAATTGTAGATACTCTCTGTTTTTTTGGGATGGGCGTTGTCCATCATCATCCTTTTGTTAGTTGTCCTGGGTAAATCCAGTGAACTGGAGAGTAGCTGTTGCAACTTTATTGAGATTCAGAGCTCAACTGATATATGAACAGACCAAAGATTTAAGTCTCTGAGACACATATTTAACGAGGTTCAAATAAAAGGGGCAGAAGAGCCATGTGTAGGGAAATTATAAATGAGTCTAATTCTGTTACATTGGGGAGCATATAGTCCAAGGTAAAGCCCACTGACGGGGTGCTGCGTTCCTGAGATTATCTGCCTGCATATAGTATCTAGATGTCTCTAGAGCTTTCAGGAGCCCTCTTGTTGTGGCATTGTTTACTGTGGCAGTCAATGAGATCCCCCTGAGTTGTTCATAAGTGTAACTTCTAGAATGACCTCCCAACTCACTTTGAAATCTCTTAGCCATAATAACTAATTCATATTTAATATTTCCCCCTTTTGGTCAAGGTCGTTTTCCATATGCATTGCTAGTTTGTGCTTGGTAATAATCCCTCAGTGCCAGGGAGGCTCATCCCCAGGAGTCATGTCCCACACTGGGGGAAAGGTAGTGCTTTTATGTGCTGAGTTTGGCTTAGAGAGAAGAAAGATGGAACAATTTGAGCAACAAAATTAATTAAGTAGTTTTGGATTATAACCCAAATTATAAAACAGATGTATATGATTTCATATTGTTATAAATAAATGGTTGAATAATTAAATATATGGGAAGAATAGGAAAATCTATAATAAATATAGGGGGGCAGAATTGACAAATCTCCCATGCAGAAGAATTCCAAATAATTTATGTAGATACTCTGCCCACAAGGAGGTAGAATATAATTCACTCTCCTTAAATGCAGACTGCAGGTAGTGACTTCCTTCTAAAGGGTACAGTATGGAAGTTAGAAAAAAGAGTAGCTTTACCATGGAAAAACCTGACAATCACTACCTTAACCAGGTATTCAAAATTAATATCAACCATGATAAATAATGTTCATAAGTTTAGTGTTGATATGATGTAATGAGAATGGCACTTTACCTTTCTGGTCTTCCTCTCCAAAACTCATAACCCCAGTCTAATCATGAGAACAACATCGGAAAAACCCCAGTTGAGGGACATACAACACAATATCTGACCAGTACTTCTGAAAACTGTCAAGATCATAAAAAACAAAATCTAAGAATCAGAAAGCCAAAAGAAGCTTAAGGAAACACTACTAAATGTAATGTAGTATCTTGGATGGGATCCAGGAACAGAAAAAGGACATTAGAAAAAAAAAACGAAGGAAATGTGAATAAAATATGGACTTTAGTTAATAGTAACTTATCAATATTGGCTCATTAACTTGTGGCAAATATTCCATACTAATGTAAGATATTAATAATAGGGGAAACTGGGCATGAGATATATGGGAACTCTCTGTACTATCTTTGTAACTTTTCTATATCTCTAGAACTATTCTAAAGAATATTTGTTTAAAAAAATCCTTAAGCGGCTAAATACATAAACTAGGAGACGAAAGATGGAAAAAAGTTGAAGAGGACTCTGGAATTTCAGGGTCAATGAGAAATAGTCAATTAAGGATCTAATTGTTTGTTTTGTGGGTTTATCTTTTGCCCATTTGGGGTAGATTTTTGGGGCACATTTGGGGAAGATTTTTCAAAATTCAAAAGAAAAAGAAAATAATTTTCAGTCATCAAATACCCCTCAAGTATAGCTTCCTATAATTTTTTCTTTCTAGTGTTTGGAGTTTCTATCATTTGAGTTGAAATATTCTAAAAACGTAACCACCCTCTTTTTTTGCACACTGCTGAAGATGAGACAAAATCATTTAGATGGAAATTAGAATAGCTGGTATTCCAGACTAAGGTAATAAGCTTCTGCATTAACAATTCATGAATATAATTTCTTTGTGGAAGATATGATTTATATTCTACTGGTGTTCCTAAATTTTATTTTTTTTAATTTCATTCACTTAACTAAAACTTATTGTATGCTTATGTATAGGATGTTATTGTATGTTTATGTCAGGAAGGTGATTTGGACACAGATTCTGCCCACAAGGTGATTATAGTTTAATGCTAGAGATAAGACATGTTTATAAACAACTGTAGTATAAAATAGAGGGTTATAACTTTCAAACAGAGGTGTTGATAAAGTGTTATACAAGATGAATAGAGGAAGAGATTACTCCCAATTGGAGGACTTTGGAAAGGTTTCACAAAGGAAATGATAGGTTTACTTGGTTTTGAATAATTGCAGATTCCTCTAAGTCAGTGATTATGTGTCCAGAATATGTAAAATACTCTTTACAATTCAATAATAAAAAGACAACACAATAGAAAATGTGTGACTCCCTAGCACATAGTAGGTATTTAATAACATTTGTTAAATGACTCAAGAATTTGTAAATGTTAAGATAGGAGGAATAAAAGACATTCCAGTCATACCTATCTATGGCTTCTTATGATATGTTATAAAACCAATATCTATGTCTTTTTTTTTTCCTAGTTGATTCCTCAGTATATAAATTTGTTAATTTGATTCTGTCACTTTCCATTTCTGATCTCAACAAGTATATTATTTATAAATATATTATTTGCAGAGGCTTTTATAGTGACTTTCCAGTGTTTGGAATATGGAATAGCAAAGCCAGTCCTTTGTTCAATTAGGGGTACTTTATTTCTTAGGATCCCACTGTATAGCTTTAGGTTTATTTAAGTAACTTGTTCTTTTGTTTGATTCTCTTCTTTGGGCTACTTTAAGACTTGTGAAAATCTCACCAAATGGTGATACAGGTTCAGAGAGAAAAGGAAGTAAAACTCTGTCAACTGAGTGGGCTACTTAGCAACTCTGGTCAGGGATCTGGTGAGGGAGGTTAAAACTATGTTTAAAATAAAGATTGCACATCATCTGTGATTTCAGTGGTCTGTGTTCTCTCCCCCATTTTTATGGATAATTAAGAGATGGCTGATAGCACATCTTGGGCATTTTTAGGAGGATTTCTCTATCTGTTGCATTATTGTAATTCATTTTTTAATGATTCAAGTTTTTAATCTACAGGCAATAGCAATAATGCATACTGCCTTTCACCCAAAAACTGCAAAGTTCCTTAACAGTATATTTCTAGGGATATAATTCTATTAAAAACTAGTATTGTTCTTAGATATGACACCAAAAGCACAAGTGGCAAAATAAAAAAATAAATAAATTGGGCTTAATTAAAATTAAAAACTTTTGTGCTTTAAATGATACCTTCAAGAAAGTGAAAAGACAGCCCACTAAATGGGAGAAAATATTTGCAAATCATATATCTGATAAGAGACTTTTATGCAGAATATATCTTACTACAACTCAATAATAAAAATATAAATAACCCAATTAAAAAAAAAATTGGTGATGGATTTGAATAGACAGTTCTCCAAAGAAGATATTCAAATGGCCAATAAACATGAAAAGATGCTTAACCTCATTAGTTGTTATGGAAATGCAAATCAAAACCATAAGGTGATACCACTTCACACTGACTAGTATGTGAAAAGAGACAATACAAACCTTGAGAAGATTTAGAAAAACTGAGCCCTCATACACTGCTGATGGGACTGTAAAATGGTTCAGCCATTTTGGAAATGTTTGGTAGTTCTTCAAAAAGGTAAATATAGTTAACATAGGGCCCAGTAATTCCCCTTATAGTTACATATCCTAGGGAATTTAAAAAATATGTCCACTCAAAAACTTGTACACAAATGTTCAGAGCAGCATTTTTCATGATAGCCAAAAAGTGGAAACCCAAATGTCCATCATGATGATAAATAAAATGTGGTATAGCCATACAATGGAATATTATTTGGCCATAAAAGGGAATGAAGTATTGATACATGCTACAACAGAGATGGGTCTTGAAAACATTATGCTAAGTGAAAGAAGCCAGACGTGCCCAGAGTGGCAAATCTGTAGAGACAGAAGGTAAATTAGTGGTTGCCAGGAGCTGGTTGGGGTGGGGGTCAGGGGAGATTGGGAGGGAATGGGATTTAGTTGCTAATACGTATGGGGTTTGTCTTTTGGGGGATGAAAGAAAATGTTCTAAAGTAAGATTGTGATGGGGGTTGCACAACCCTGTGAATATACTAAAAACCACTTAATTGTATATTTTGAAAGGGTGAATTATATAGTATATGAATTATATCTCAAAAAAGCTAATTTTTAAGAAAATTCTTTGTTATGGCTTAGAATTTGTTATGGCTTAGAATTCTTTGTTATATGATAGCATCTTTCACCCCACCAATACATAATATTTGAAAACTATCCACAGGCCTAGGGACATTAAGTTAAAGGACGAATCAGACCAGCAGGTCAAAGATTCCCCATGTCTGTCCTAGTAATTGGTCAGATGAACCTTAAACAGTTTGTGGTTAAATAATTCTTTTAGTGATTAAGAGTTGGATTGTTTCTTAAGAGGATACCCTCATAATAAAGGTAGCAGTGGAAGACTAGACACCTACAACAAAATCTGAATAAATGTCTTCTAAGAATGGTTCTAGCTGGCATCCCGTAAGGAAAAGTTATAGAATGATATTTTGGGGGGCTATGTGAATGCTTTAGTTCTTAATATTTTAGAATTAAGAGGAATTGAACTTGGCTAAACTTAATTTAATACAAATCTTTTAAATTTGTGTGATGTGCTGTTTCCATGAATTTGCAAACACTGAAAAATGTGAAAAGGTTAGGAACTGCTTAGAAAAATTGTAGTAACCCTTGCTTATTCCTGAAAAGGTAATTACACCAACACTGTATTCAATTCTGGAGTCAACAGAATGTATGTCAGAGTAAGCTAGCAAACACCAGAAAGCGGCTAAGAAAAAAAAATTGGAAAATTAAATTAAGGATTAGCCTCTTGATTCAGTATTTTTGTCTGTGGCTCATTGTACTTTTTTTGTTTGCCTTAGATTGGCTTTGGTAATTAGATGTTGAATTAACCTTAAAGACTTAATATGGAGAATTTCTTTAGAATTCTCTCCTACTTGGCCTCTATTCAGAGCTAACTTAAAAATGTTTCCTTTTGCGGAACATTTAAGTAGGGAACTCTTAAATGAAATGAGAACCTCATTCATTCATTCAGAAATTACTTATTGAGTGCCAGTCTGTGCAAGACATTATGCTAGGTTCTGGACATTTCTAAAATGATTGAGAAGATTATTGCAAAACTGAGCTCTGAAGTATAGTTTAATGTAACATTACAGTGCTATGAATAATGATAGCAGCAAAGAGACTATACTTTTGTAGATAAGAAGAACTAGAATAGTTCCATTGAACTCTTGCATGACAGAGTGAGAAATGGCAACAGACCTTGTTTAAACCCTGATCATGAGCTAAAAAATTGATTGTATTCCTAGTTAGTGAGATAGTGCTTTGATGTGATGTTAGAGCCAGCTATTCTCATGCTCAGATATAACAGCATTGAATTCACATATGAAGGAGAACAGATGGCAAATACTACATTTCTCCTTTTTCCTCTCTCGCTTTTGCCCTTTCCTTACACTTGAATGCCCTTTCTGACCAATCCTATCTCCCTTTTTTTCTCCTCCTCCCATATTACTGTCGGTTGAAAAATAATCTTACTAGTTTTATTGTCACTGCTATTTTCTAACAAATCATCTGTTCTTCCATGCTGAACTTAAAGAACATATGTATATGTACATACAAATATGTACATAGAGCCTTGCCAACGTTTTCTTTCTCTTTCCTACTCTCTTTTGCCATTTTTAATTGATTTAGTAATGATTGATGTGGGTTATGCAGCCTAGCAGCCTTTTGGTATGAATCATTTAAGATAGTCAAGAATACAAGATATACCAGAGGGGAAAGTGAAGCTGTCATAACTTATTAGCCTTTTCTCTTATGTTAGAACAGACAGCATGACAGGAAAATGAGCCCCTGCAATAAATGCCATATCCAAAAAGCTAAGATTAAATTGAAAAAATATCAAGGAAAATGATGTAATTTGACAATTATTCAGTCATGCCACTTGTAATCTTCTTGGAAGAAAGCAAATGCCTTCCTGGATACATCTTACTGTCTGAGTAATGCAAGAAAGCCAGAACGCTATCTAACAGGTTTTTTAATTAATGGATAAGACTACAGTTTAAACTGGAATGGACATTTAGCTATTTTTTCCTACTAAATAGTGGGTATAGGCTTGAGAGGAAAGTCAGATTTGTTTTAGACAAAATAAAGGAATTTTATTTTTCTCTCTACATCTGAGTTGTAGCATGTGTTAAATTATGTGTTGTAGTTACATTTAGGGGACAGTAAGAGGAAGCACAGTTATCTGAGGTTCTGAGGCAGAATGTTCAAAGAGGTAGGAGATGAGTATAGAGTGTGTGGTATTGCGAAGCAAAGGGGGCGACTGTACAACACAGAGTGAACCCTAATGTAAGCCATGGACTGTAGTTAATAGTACAATTATAATAATATTCTTTCATCAGTTGTAGCAGAGATACCATATTAATGCAAGGTGTTAGTAATGGGGGGGCGTATTTCATATGGGAACTTGGTATTTTCTGCATGATTTTTCTGTATACCTACAACTTATCTAATAAAAATATTATATTAAAAAGTTTCAGAAAATGATGGTCATTAATGTTGAATGCTGTCTAATGTTTAGGGAAAATGATGGAAAAGTACCCATTTGATTTAGCAACAAGGAGGTCATTAGTGGCCTTTGCTGGAACCTTTTAGTGACATAGTGGGCCAGGGGGCCTAATTGAAATAGAAGTGTGAAGATTCAGGACATATCAGGAAGAAGATAAGTATGCTCACTAGTCTGCTTCTACTCACCACTGTACTGGAAGCTCATTCATAAGAAAACAACAAGAAAAAAAAACATAAGTTAGAAAGAAAACAAAAATATCATTTCTTACAGATATGATTTATGATTTTCTACTAGAAAAATCTAAGAAAATTTACAAACTATTAGAACTCAAAAGAATTTGTCAGGTCACTGGGCACAAAAATGTATAAAAATCAGACTTTGATTTTTGTTCTAAGTACTGGTGTGTATTATCTTGTTTAATCCTCTCTATAACTGATGATGAAGTACAATCATAATCCCCTTTTTATTGATGAGGAAATTGTGGTATAGAGAGATTAACTAACTAGCACAGCCACATGGCATGCTGGCACTGGTGGGAGGATTTGAGCCCAGGAAGTCTGGCTGCAAGAGTCCCTATCTTTTTGTTTTAATTGTGGTAACATATATAGATATAACAAAATTTGCCATTTTAACCATTTTTAAGTGTACAATTCAGTGGCATTAATTACATTTACAATGTTGTTTTGCTCCCATCATCTCTTCTTTACCAAATCTTCTTCACCCCAAACAAACTCTGGACCCATTAAGCAATAACTCCCCATTTTGACCTGCCCTTGACTGCTGGTAACCTCTAATCTACTTTCTGTCTCTATGAATTTTGGAGCTGGTACTCTTAACCACTGCTCTACACTGTCTTCAAAGGCAGGGACAGAGATAGAGAGTAATTAGCAGAGACCTACGATATAAGGAGAGTTTGTTGTTGTTTCTATTTAAAGATAGAATTTTGAGCAGGTATACGAGTGACAGGGAAGAGTGGGACTAATTAATGGAACTTGTTTCTAGAGAAGACAAAAAGAAATAAGATCAAAAGAACTCAAGACAATTCCATCCTTGGTCAGGAGAAAGGACCCCTCTTCCTCTGACACCAGCTCAAGGGTTAATATGTCTGAAAGAAACTGCAGAATTTGGAGTAGGCTTTTTGGTGTTCTGCTAATCCTGTTGACAAGGGCTCTCTGACTACATGTTACAAGCAATAATGCATTAGTTGCTGTTTTTTTTTAATTTTTGTGACATGTGACACAATTTCTCTGACAAGAGGCTTCTCTTAGGTCAACATACATTTCTCACTTAGTTCACCCAAGCGGTGCCTTTAGAGAGAGTTATTATGGGGAAGGTCTGTCAGGAGCACAGCGTGTAGTACTTTTGAGTCATTCTATTTAGTTGGCTTTAGGACAGAATGAAAGCTTCCCACCTACATATAAAAAAGTACCTGACGGATATCACCTCTTTTAGATGCCTTGTAATAGCTCAGGTTTCATCATATATAGACAGAAAATATAAAACATTGTGGACTTTTAAAAATAAGATCAACACTGTTCAATTGGCAATTGGTCCAAAGAAAAATAGTCAGGTACCAACTTCTAAGAAGAGAATCATCTGCATAATTGCACATCACTGATAGTATAGACCTAAAAGTGTCTTCAAATTTTATTACTTCAGTTGTAGACTAACAAAACTAGGCAGATAATAATTAAAAGACATTCTTTGGACAAGAAAATCAAATATCCTTTAGGGGGTACAACACATTTTGACACCTTCAAAAGAATGCCAAGAGAATTTGGCAGAAGACATTCTAGCAAACGCCAACATGGTCGTCAGCCAGGATACCGTGTGCTTGACTCACAGCCAGTCAGGCACATGCAAAGTCAAGTGAGTTGATTCTCTACACCACTAGAAGGTTTATGTTTCACATGTGTAAATGTTAGCTTCATAATTTGAGTCAGACCAGGTCTAAGTAGTATACAGTTTGTCCCAAGGTCGTTTTTGTTGTATAATGATTGTAGATTCCTTTGTCCATTTGTCAGAGTGGCATGGCAAGAAAACAAAAATTTTAAAAACCATGGATTTACATAGAGTGTCTTTGGGTTTTCAGGTATCATATCTTGTAGCCCAGTCAACCCTAGAAGAGTCAACTGCAACATCATGGTTGCAGGCTCTTTGGGCTTGCACTGAAGTCTGGAACCTGCTACATAGACTGGGAGGAATTCAACATTTCTGGATATGTGCACTGAAGAACAGGGTCTTTGGCATATATGAAAATGGACAGGAGGAAGAGTCTAACAAGAATTAACAGTATTCTGGTAGGCTAACTGAGATGGGAATTCTGGGAGCATGAAATATTCAGTATTTCAGGGAGTCAACTTCAGGGATTGAGGAAACCAAAAGAGAGGGATGGATGATGCAAGGTACAAGGTGGAGATGTAGTTCTCTAACCTGGGTACAGGGAAAAGAGATGCCTGGTTACACACAACCAGTTGCTAGAGTAGTGCTAGACTGAGCCTGATACAGAACTCATAGTATTGGACTAGTGATTCTTAACTCTCTTCATCTCTTCTCCCTCAGCTCCCAAATTTTTGACTGTCCTAGAGCCTGGAGAAAGAGCCAATTCTGAAAGTAACTAAAGCCATTGAGGATTCAGTATTAAGACTGGGGATGGGTGGAGGGGCAGGGAACTAGGCAGGCCTTTCCACACTAAGAGGGAAATATTTTGCTGAGATGGATAGGCACATAAACCAATTAACTCCCAAAGGAGTATGAAAGGGAACATTACTTTCTCTCTATAATTCCTGACTGCAAAATTAACTGGTGCAGAAACTGACGCTAATGCAGGTGGCAAATGAGAGGGATATAACTCAGTTTACCAAGCTTTAGAAGTCTGTGAACTTTAGTGTAGGAAAATACACAGGCATTATTTGATCAGTAACTAGTCAAATAATTCTAATTAAGAAATCCTGAAAAAATAAATGACCTAGTTGAAAAAGGACAGTTGAATAAACAGTAGTCATTCCTGCATGATCTGTGACATTTTAAGATCCTATTATGGTAAATTATATCACTGTACTTTTCAAGTAGACCAGATTCAATTGGACACCTTCCTGAAGAGCATACTTTTTATTGACTTTTGATTATTAAAATTGGGATCTTTTTCACGCTCAGTTTATTTATAAAGAGGCAAGATTGTGACCACAGGATCATGGTCCATGGTTTGTACCCAAACATAGGATTCCCTCTTGCCCTTATTTGTGTGGATGCAAGAGATTTAGCTCAGATTCCAACAAATTTGAAGGATTCTTATTGCTATTTTTCACTCCATTGTATTCTAGGAATTTGTAAGCAAGTAAAAGGCGTATTTAGTGATGAATACACCTGCTGTTTATTTACTTTATGCCAATGGCAAACAAAAGAACTGATAGACAATGAGGAAAGAACTGTTGGTCCCACAATGATCATTTTTAGCTACATCTGTGTACACATGGTAATCATCATGAGCAAAATACAGCTTAGAAAAAGGAGAAAAATATAGTAGCTTTTTCCTTTAGAATTGCTTAGGATTCCTCTGGATTTGAGTAGATGGAATTTCCCTGCTGCGATGGTTCATTTCTAGTTCTGTATACAAAACTGCCCATAATTTTCTGTTTGAGAAAAGTATTACTGTGATTAAGCCTGGGTTTCCTAAGGAAAAAAAAAATTTTTTTTAATATCAGGTACATTTTTGTGATGTAGAGTTTTGCAGTGAAATCTGATAACAGGTTTATAGGTCAGTTCTCTCAAGAGTAAATAAAAATTACAAAGCTGTTAAGAAAACAATAATGTAAGGTCCAATCATTTTTAAAGTAATTGATTGTGTGCTATAAAAGTGAGGAAAAAAAGAACTAGATAGAATGTGAGAATATAGTAATAGATATTCTAGTATATTCTAGTACAGTCAAATGTTATTTTAAATTATGAAATAGGTATGACAAGAGTAATAATAAGTGGAGCACATTTTGTTCAAGACAAAGCCTATTGAATGAAATTTGTTTCATTCAGGGAAAAAATGTTAGGTGACAACAGTTGCCTGGGCCTATAAACAAAGCCAATGAGAAAAGGCTTTTCTTTTTCTGGGTCAGATTTCAGAAGTGATCCTGTTTAAGAAAGAAGTTCATACCTTACTGATCCCTAGAAAGGCACTAAGTGAGCAGTCACCAAGCCTGGCTCTCCAGAGTACCCATCCCCTGGCCTGCCATTCATTTGGTATATATACCTGTTTGCTTTGTCTACACCAGTCACATATAATATTCCCTATTCTCCTAACACTCCTACCTCTGGGTAATTTTTCCACTGATCCCTGTGTACCAAATTTTATTCCAAAGCCAACAGTATTCCATATTTACACTCTTAGAGTACCCGTCATAAGTTATGATTTAGGTGCATAGAGTTTTCTGAGAGTCTGAATAATGAATGCTCACTTCCTGAGTCTGAATTATTCAGTTGACCCCTACACTTGGGCAGACTTGTCTGGCTACTTAGAAATTGTATATATTATCTTCTATGCCTCTTTGTTTCCTTTGCTAGAATGTCCTTCTTTATGTCTATCTTCCTTCAAGGCCCATTCAAATGGTATTTCCTCTATGAAACCTGTTCTAACTCTACCCTGGCCTCCAGTTGGAAGTTCTCTCTTCATCTTCCAATTCTGATAGAATTGAATCATTATTTTTCTCATAGAGGGTTTTGTGATATTCTGTTCTATATTATATTTATTTGTATATATAATGTCTCTGTCCTAATAATAATGAAGATAGTAGCTACCCTATATTAAGACCTTTCTGCTTGTTAGCTACTGTGCTAAGTACTTTAATCCTCACAATAACTGTGTAAGTTAAGTGTTATTATCCCACTTATACAAATGAGGAAATTGAGAGTAAAAGAACATGAGCAAGGTGGGCCAAGGTCATAGAGCTAAAAATGGTAAAGTTGGGATTCAAAACCAAATCTTGGGAAGCGGGTGTGGCTCAGTGGATAGAGCCCCTGTTTACCATATGGGAAGCCCGGGTTCGCGTCCCGAGGCCTCCTTGTGAGGGCACGCCGGCCTGAGCTGTGCGGTGGGCTGATGCAGCAACCTCATGGCAGGAAGCGGGTGTGGCGCAATGGATGGAGCACCCGTTTGCCATGTGGGAGGCCCCGGGTTTGCTTTTCCCAGCGCCTTCTTGTGAGGGCAGGCCGGCTCACGTGGCGCCGTGGGCTGATGCGGCGGGGCCTCGCAGCGGGGGGCGGGGAGATAAGCAGACACAGAGAAGACACGCAGCGAATGGACACAGCAGCACAGGCAGCAAGGGGGGGATAAATAAA
>JAQZBX010026603.1:0-28848 GCA_029593785.1 Cabassous unicinctus | reverse complement strand
GATCAGTTTGGGTTTGATGACATCTTACTAAGGTTTAGTCTTCCTCTCTATGAACAGGGTATATTCTTCCATTTATTTAAGTCTTCTTTAAAGGTGTTGCATAGTTTTCTGTATGTAAGACTTTTATATCTTAAATTTCTCCCTAGGTATTTGATTATTTTATTTGCTATTGTAAATGGGATTTTGTCCTTGATTTCCTCCTAAGATTGCTCATTGTTGGTGTAAAGAAATGCTAATATTTTTTCACATTAACCTTATAACCTGTGACTTTGTTGAACTCATCTATAAGCTTTGTTGTGGATTCCTCAGGGCTTTTTATGTATGGGATCATGTCATCTGCAAGTACTGAAATTTTTACTTCCTCCATTCAAATATGGATGATTTTCATATTTTTTTCTTCTCTAAGTACTCAAGCAAGTACTTCTAACACAATGTTAAATAGGAGCGGTGGAAGTGAGCATTCTTTTCTTGTTACCGATATTAAAGGAAACACTTTTAAGATTTCTCAACTGAATATGTTAGCTGTGGGATTTTCACATATACCCTTTATCATCTTGAGGAAGTTGCCTTCTATTCCTATATTTTGTAATGTTTTTATCAGGAAAGTGTGTTGTATTTTGTCAAATGATTTTTCAACATCTATAGTGATGATCATTTGAATTTTTTCTTTCAATCTGTTTATGTGTTCTATTACAACTTTTGATTTTCTTATGTTGAACCATCCTTGTATACGAGGGATGAAACTCACTTGGTCATGGTACATAATTCATTTGATGTGTTGTTGAATGTGATTACCAAGTGTTTTGTTGAGGATTTTAGCATCTATGATCATTAGAGACACTGGACTATAATTTTCCTTTCATGGGGCATCTTTGTTTTGCTTTAGTACTAGGGTGATGTTGGCATCATAGAAAGAGTCACATTTCTATTTTTTGAAAGAGTATAAGCAGGATTTGTGCTAGCTCTTTATGGAATGTTTGATAAAATTCATCTGTGAAGCCATCTGGTGCTAGGCTTTTCATAGTTGTGTGGTTTTTGATGATTGGACAATTGTGATTGGACAGTTGAGCTCATCAATTTTTTCTTTTGTCAATTGTAAGCAACTTCTGCATTTCTAGGAATTTGTCCATTTCCTCGAAATTCTCCATCTTGTTGGCATATAATTTTTCAAATTATCCTTTCATTATACTCTTTATTTCTGTGAGGTCAGTGGTGGTTTTTCCTTCCTCATTTCTTATTTTATGTATTTGCATCTTCTCTAATTTTTGTTAGTCTAGCTAAGGGTTTGTCAATTTTATTGATCTTCTCAAAGAATCATCTTTTGGTTTTATTTTTTCTAGTGCTTTCTTATAATCTATTTCATTTAGTTTTGCTCTAATCTTTGTTATTTCCTTCTTTCTACTTCATTAGGGGTTAGTTTATTGCTCTTTTTCTAATTCCTCTATGTATGCAAATAGATCTTTGATTTTAGCTGTTTCTTCTTTTTTAATATTGGCATTTATGGCTACAAATTTTCCCCTCAGTACAATTTTTGCTGATCCCATATATTTTGATACATTTTGTTGTCATTTTCATTCATTTCAAGGTAGTTACTGATTTCGTTTGCAATTTCCTCTTGACTCACTCTTTGTCCAAGAGTGTGTTGTTCAACTTCCATATATTTATGCCTAATTTGGTTATCTGTCCCTTACTGATTTCCAGTTTCATTCCATTGTGGTCAGAAAAATTACTTTGCGTAATTTTAATCTTTTTGAATTCATTGAGATTTGTCTGTGTCCTAGGATGTGTTCTTTCCAGAGAATGATACATTGCACTAAAGAGAAATGTATATCTTTCTGCATTTGAGTGTAATGTTCAGTACATGTCTAATACATCCGCGCCCTCTAATGTATTATTCAAAGTTTTTCTATCTTTATGGATTCTAAAAGAAATCTGTCGATTCTGAGATGGTCTGTCTAATGGTGATAATGGTTTATTAAATTCCCCACTAAAATTGTTGAGGCATCTATTTCTCCACTTAGTTTTTCCAGTGTTTGCCTCATGTACTTTGAGGTGCCCTGGTTAGGTGCAGAAATGTTTATGATTGTTCTTTCTTCTTGATAGATTACTCCTTTTATTATATATAGAATCCATTTTTGCTTCTTACAATCATTTTGCATTTAAAGTCTATTTTGTCCAATATTAGTATGGCTACTCCCCCAATTTTTTGGTTATTGTTTGCTTGTAGAATTTTTTTTCAACCATTCACTTTCAGCCACCTTGCATCCCTGGGTCTAAGTTGGGTTTCTTGTGGACAGCATATAGATAGTTCATATTTCCTTATCCATTTTTCCAATCTTTGTCTCTTTACTGCTAAATTTAATCCATTTACAAGTAATGCTATTGCTGTCAAGGAATTACTTACATTAGCCATATTTTCTTTTTATTTCTTTTCTTATCTTTTTAGTTTTTCTTACACACTTCTCCAACTCTCTCTCTCCTCTCTTTTTTCCTTTTGGCCTGCAGAAATCCCTAAACTGCAGGTTTCATATTAACATACTCTCTTAATTTCTGTTTATCTGTGAATACTTTGAACTCTCCCTCATTTTTGAATGCCAGTTTTGATGGATGGAGAATTCTTGAGTGAAAGTTTTTGTTCTTTTAGCACCTTAACTATGTCATACCACTGTCATCTTGCCTCTATGTTTTCAGATGTGAAATCAGCACTTAATATTACAGAGCTTCCCTTGTCTGTGATGGTTCTCTTTTCTCTTGCTGCTTTCAGCATATTATTTTTGTCTTAAGCATTGGGCAATTTGACAACTATATGTCTTGGAGGAGTACTCTTAGGATTTATACTCTTTGGGGTGTGCTACGCTTCCTGAACATATAAATCCATATTCTTCAATAAGGTTGGGAAGATTTCAGCCCTTATTTCCTCCAACACACTTTCTGTCCCCTTTCCCTTCTCTTCTTCCTCTGGCTTGCCTATAATGCATATGTTTGTGTGTTTCATGCTGTCATGAAATCTCTGAGTCCCTGCTGGATAGTTTCTTTTTATCTGTCTGTTCTACTATCTGTTTGATTTCAGCTGTACTGTCTTCCACACTGCTGAGTCTTTCCTCTGCATGTTCATATCTGTTTTTATGTGCTTCCAGTGTATTTTTGATATCTTGGATTGTGCCATTCATCACCATCATGTCCATCATCTTTTTAGGTATCTTTACAATTTCTTCAGTGTGTTCTCCCAGTTTCTTCTTAATACCCTTAATCTCTTCCTTCACTTCATTAAGTTGATTTGTGATATTTGTTTGGCCTTCTCTGTTTAGTTGTTCCATGTTCTGCATCTCCTCCTGTTTTTCAGTTGGTTCATTGAATGGGCCATGTCTTCCTGTTTCTTAGTATGGACTGTAATTTTTTATTGGTGTCTAGGCATCAGTTTATCTTGATGCATTTGTTCAGTTGATTAGCTTCTCATTGTAATCTAAGTTTTATTTTGTTTTTGTTTGTATGTGTGTGGTAAGTTTTCACTTTGACTCTTTGTTCCTCTTATTCTATTTCTTTCCTGCTGTCTATGTTTCTTTGAGAAAAGGAAAGAGGTAAGGAGACAAAAAGTATAATAGTAATAATAATAGTTAAAGGTAGAAGAGAAACTGTATAAAACCTAGGAAAGTGAGTAATCAATTCAAGGAAGAAGTGTAGAGGAGTAAGAATAAAAATGTGGAGTATAAACAATGAGAAGAGAAAGCAAATAGAGACAAATAGGATGATTTCAAAAGCAATAATAAAGACAAGAGAGAAGATGGCTTCGGTTTAGGTGGATACGCATCATCTTTCTCACAGAAGACAGCAGACTGGGGAGAGGATCTTCCCCGAGTGGTCTGTTCTGAGAGCCCATGTAGTGAGAAACTTAGGGACATCTATCTGGAGGGAGCTGGAAAATGAGGTGGATTGCTCAAGAAAAATCATGAGTTTTCCCCAGCTGCCTAAGCCCAACCCTCAGGGCAAAGCGAAACTGTGAGCTCCGACTCCCACTAGCAATCCATTGAGAAGGAGCATTCTCCATGAGTGGGAGGGTTCTTGCAAAAGGTGGAGAGGGGTTTCCTTTCTGTGGGTTTGGCTGTCTGGACCCCCTTGTATGTTCGGGGCGCAAACTAGCTGGCTTAAAAAGGCAACAGGCTGAGGGGAGAGGCAAATCTGCTGAGGAAGTTTAATTTACCTAGCTGCCTGGGGATACACCATGAATCCTGCTGGCAACCTGGTGAGGGGGAGCATTCTCTGAGAGGGGGAGGATTCTGGCAAAAGGTGGAGAGGGGTTTCCTTTCTGTGGGTTTGGTTGTCCAGACCTCCTTGCAGGTTTGGGGAGCAAACTAGCTGGCTTGAAGCACCACCAGACTGAGGGAAGAGGCAAATCTGGTGAGGAAGTCTGATTTACCTAGCTGCCTGGTGACACACCCAAACTCCTGCTCGCAACCCAATGGGTGGGAGCATTCTCTGAGAGGGGAAGGGTTCTGGCAGAAGGTAGAGAGAGGTTTCCTTTCGGTGGGTTTGGCTGTCTAAACCCTCTTGAAGATTCGGGGAGCAAACTAGCCAGCTTAAAGGAGCACCAGGCTGAGAGGAGAGGCAAATCTGCTGAGGAAGCCTGATTTACCTAAACGTCCTGTAATAAGAGGCTTGGCTCAGGAGGGGACAGAGTCAGCCAATGTTATCGTTCTGTGCTGATGAGTACCAGAGTTTCAGCTTCCCTGGGGAGGCCAGGCAGTGGGAAGTGTTTCATAAGTTTCCACGAGCCTATCTAAGGTGCCCTCGGCAGAGGTGGTGGTCTAGAAGAGGCCTTCTTTTGGGTCCCTTATTTCTCCAAATAAATAAATAAATAAATAAATAAATAAAATAGAAGATTACTTTTAAAAAAATTAACTTAGTTTAATCGCTGAAATCTGCCTCAAAACCTGCAGATAGAAGCTTGCAGGGTAATTAATTGATGAAAACAAGCAAACTGAGAGGCTCCACAAAGGCCCAAGAAGCAATGCTGTTCCTCCTTAGCTTTGTTTGACTGCTTTTCTGTTCGTTTGGTTTTTCTTCATTTGTTTTTTGTTTCTTGCTTTTCTTTCTTCTTTCCTCTCCCTCCCCATCTTTTTTATTTTTAATTAGGTGCTGCTAGCTTGTTTCTTCTTTGCTGTGCTTTTCCTTTGTTGATTTCCCATTCCCTGCATATATTGATTTTGTCTACCAACACTATCTCTTTTCCTTCCTTCATCTTTCTAACTTCTGCTTTCAGTTGTGGTTCTTACATTCCACATTTTTTCATTAGTCCACAACTTCAAGGGTATCAAATCCTGTCTATTCTGTTTTCTTTTTTTATTATTATTATTAACTTTTTCCTTTCGGCACTCTCTTTACTCTTTCTCTCTCTCCTCATCATTCTGGCCTTTTAAATCATATCATCTACTTTCCTCTATTTGGTTTCCCCTTCCATTGTAGGTATTCAACTTTTTTCCCCCTATAACTCTACACTGCCTACAAGTGTTAAATATTCATTTTGCTAAGTCTTATAAGGCCCCTCTTCTAACTTTTATCAATATTACTATTATCCTTTTTCCTTTCTAACTTCTTTCAAGTCCTTGGGTTCTAATCTTTTCCCTTCAAGGGAACATAGAAAAAATAAATGAACAAGAAGAAGAAAGTGTCAAAGAGAAAACTTAGCACACACAGAGAACCACCAGCTAAATAAAACTCCATAAGAGATAGAGAAGCTAATCAACTGAATAAACCCATCAAGATAAAATTATGACCAGAGGGAAACAAAAAATTACAAACCAAATTGAGAAACAGGAAGACATGGACCCATCCAATGAACAAACCAAAAACCAGAAAGAGATGCAGAAGATTAAACAACTAATCAAAGCTGTCCAAACAAATATAATGGACCAACTTAATAAAGTGAAGGAAGAGATTAAGGATATTAAGAAGACACTGGGAGAACATACTGAAGAAATGGTAAACACACATAAAAAGATAATAGATATGATGGTTATCAATGGCACAATCCAAGAAATCAAAAAGATGCTGGAATCACGTAACAGCAGATTTGAACAGGCAGAAGAAAGAATTAGTGATATGGAAGACAGTACATCTGAAATCAAACAGACAGTAGAACAGACAAATAAAAAGATAGAAAAAATCCAGCAGGGAATTAGGGATTTAACCAACAACACAAAGCACTCAAACATATGCATTAGAGGTATCCTAGAGGAAAAGAGAAGGGAAAGGGAACAGAAGGAGTGTAGAAGGAAATAATGGCTGAACACTTCCCAACCCTAATGAGGAGATGGATATACATGTCCAGGAAACACAGCCCACCCCAAACAGTATAAATCCAAACAGGCCTATTCCAAGACATATAACTGTCAAAACATCCAATGCTCAAGACAAAGAGAAAATACTCAAGGCAGCAAGAGAATAAAGACTCATCACATACAATGGAAGCACAAGAAGATTAAGTGCTGATTTCTCATCTGAAACCATAGAGGCAAGAAGACAGTGGTATGACATAGTCAAAGTACTAAAAGAAAAAAACTTCCAGCCACTAGTTCTCTATCAACCAAAACAGGCATTCAAAAATGATGGAGAGTTCAAAATATTCACAGATAAACAGAAATTAAGACAGTATGCCAATAAGAAACCTGCACTTCAAGAAATACTAAAGGAAGCTCTGCTGGTTGAAAGGAAAACACTGGGGAGAGACAGTTGCAGGAGAGTATAAGAACAACTAAAAAGACAAAAAGAGAAATAAAAACAACATATGACATACATAAACCCAAAAGAAAATATGGCTGAAGTATGAAATTCATTGAGAATAATAACACTGAATGTCAATGGATTATACTCACCAGTCAAGAAATATAGATTGGCAGAATGGATAAGGAAATATGATCCCTCTCTATGCTGTTTAAAAGAAACTCACCTTAGACCCACAGATTCAAGGAGGCTGAAAGTGAATGGCTGGAAAAAATTATACAAGGAAATAAAAACCAAAAAAGCACAGGAGTACCTAACCTAATATCAGACAAAATAGACTTTAAATGCAAAACAATAGTAACTTACAAAGATAGACACTTTATATTAGCAAAAGGGATAATTTTTCAAGAAGAGAGAACAATCAAACATTTATGCACCTAATCAGGGTGCCTCAAAATACATGAGGCAAACACTGGAAAAACAAAGTGGAGACATAAATGCCTCTACAATTATAGTGGGGGACTTTAATACACCATTATCAACATTAGACAGAACATATACACAGACAATCAAAGAAATAAAGACTTTCAATATTACATTAGAGGACCTGGACCTAATAGAAATATACAGAACACTACAACAAAACATTTTAGGTATTACATTCTTCTCAAGTGGACATGGCTCATACTCCAAGACAGACCACATGCTAGGCCACAGAACAACTCTCAATGGATTCAGAAAGATTGAGATTATACAAAGTAATTTCTCTGACCACAATGGAATGAAATTGGAAATAAGTAAGGGCCAGAGAACCAGACTAGGCACAAAGATATGGAAGTTAAACAACACACTCTTAGACAAACAGTGGGTTGAGGAGGAAATCTCAAAAGACATCAGCAACTACCTTGAAATGAATGAAAATGATAACGCAACATATCAAAACCTATGGGATGCAACGAAAGCTGTACTGAGAGGAAAGTTCATAGCCATAAATGCACATATTAAAAAAGAATATAGAGCTAAAATTGAAAACTTAAATGCACACTGGAGGAATTTGAAAAACAGCCACAAACTATCCACAAAGGAAGTAGAAAGAAGGAAATAACAAAGATTAGAACAGAACTAAATGAAATGCATAATAAGAAAGCACTAGAAAAATAAACAAAACCAAAAGCTGGTTCTTTGAGAAGATCAATAAAATTGACAAACCACTAGCCAGACTAACAAAGTAAAAGAGAGACCAGATGCAAATAACACAAAATAAGGAATGAAGTAGGGGATATCACTACTGACACAACAGAAATAAAGAGTATCATAAGAGGATACTTTGAAAAATTATATGCCAACAAGAATGATAATTTAGAGGAAACTGACAAATTCCTAGAAACTCACAAACAGCCTACATTGATGAAAGAAAAATTTGATGAATTCAACAGTCCAATAACACGTAAAGAGATAGTCTCAGTCATTTAAAACCTCCTAACTAAGAAGAGCCCAGGAACAGATGGCCTCACAGTTGAATTCTACCAAACATTCTGGATAGAGCTAACACCAATCTTAGTTAAGCTCTTCCAAAAAATAGAAATAGAAGGAACATTGCGTAACTTATTCTATGATGTCAAAATTAACCTAATACAAAAGCCAAACAAAGATGACACAAGAAACGAAATCTGTAGACCAATTTCTCTAATGAACCTGGATGCTAAAATGCTCAAGAAAATACTTGCTAATCGCATTCAACAACATATCAAAAGAATTATACACCATGACCAAGTGGGTTTCATCCCCGGTATGCAAGGGTGGTTCAATACAAGAAAATCAATCAATGTAATACACCACATAAACAGATTGAAAGAAGAAAAATCATATGATCATCTCTATAGATGCAGAAAAAGCATTCAACAAAATACAGCACTCTTTTCTGATAAAAACACTGCAAAATATAGGAATAGAAGGAAACTTTCTCAACATGACAAAGAGTATATATGAAAAACCCAAAGCTAACATCATCTTCAATGGTAAATCTTAAAAGCCTTCCCTCTGAAAGACAAGGATGTCCACGATCTCCACTCCTATTTAACTTTGTCTTAGAAGAACTTCCTCAAGCATTGAGGTAAGAAAAAGATATAAAAGGCATCCAAATTGGAAAGGAAGAAGTGAAAATTTCATTATTTACAGATGACAAGATTCTATACGTAGAAAGCCCTGTGAAATCTTCAAAAAAGCTTCCAGAACTTATAAAGGAGTTCAATAATGTCACAGGCTATAAGATCAGTGCTTAAAAATCAGTAGCATTTCTCTACACCAACAATGAGCAATCTGAGGAGGAAATCAAGAAAAAATACCATTTGCATATGTAATTTAAAGAATCAAATACCTAGAAATAAATTTAACTAAAGATGTAAAGGACTTATATACAGAAAACTACACAACGCTGTTAAAGGAAGCCAAAGAAGACTTAAATAAATGGAAAAATATTCCCTGTTCATGGATAGGAAGACTAAACATCATCAAGATACATTTCTTACCCAAACTAATCTACAGATTTATTGCTATCCCAATAAAAATCAACACATCATTTATTAAGGAACTGGAAAAACTAACTACAAAATTTATTTGGAAGGGTAAGAGACCCCAAATCACCAAAGACATTTTGAAAAAGAAAAATGAAGTTGGATGTATCACAGTACCTGACGTTAAAACAAACTACAAAGCTACAGTGTTTAAAACTGCATGGCATTGGCACAAGGATAGACATACTGACCAATGAAAGCGAATTGAGAGTTCTGATCTAAATCCTCACATATACAGTCATCTGATATTCAAAAAGGATACCAAGTCCACTCAGTTGGGAGAGAAAGGCCTCTTCAACAAGTGGTGCTTGAAGAACTGGATATCCATATCCAAAAGATGAGACAGGAACACCATTACACACCTTATACAAAAATCAACTCAAGATGGATCAAAGCTCTAAATATAAGAGCCAAGACCGTAAAGACCTTGGAAGATAATGTAGGGAAACATCTACAGGACCTTGTAATAGGAAATGGTTTCATGAACTTCACACCCAAAGCAGAAGCAGCCAAAGAAGAAATAGATAAATGGGATCTCCTCAAAATTAAAAACTTTTGCACCTCATACGACGTTATCAAGAAAATTAAAAGGCAGCCTACTAAATGGGAGAAAATATTTAGCAACCATATATCTGATAGGAGCCTAATATCCTTCATATATAAAGAGCTTCTAACACCTCGAAAATAAAAAGAGAAACAACCCATTTAAAAATGGGCAAGTGACTTGAAAACACACTTCTCCAAGGAAGAAATACAAATGGCTAAAAAGTACATGAGAATATGTTCAACATCACTAGCCATTAGGGAAATGCAAATCAAAACTACAATGAGATGCCATGTTACACTCATTAGAATGGCAATTATTAAAAAAAAACAGCAGACTATAAGTGTTGGAGAGGATGTGGAGTAATGGGAACCTTCATCCACTGCTGGTGGGACTGTGGAATGGTCCAGCCACTGTGGAGAACACTTTGGCGGTTCCTCGAAAATCTAACTGTGGATCCTCCATCTGATCCAGCAATTCCACTGCTGGTTATATACCCAGAAGAATTGAAAGCAAAGGCACAAACAGATATATGCACACCAATGTTTATAGTGCCATTGTTCACTATTGCCAAAAGTTGGAATTAGTCCTGGTGCTCATCAACAGATGAATGGTTAAACAAATCGTGGTACATAATACAATGGAATATTACTCAGCTGTTAGAAGGAATAAAGTGCTAACACACGGAATAACATGGATGAATCTTGAAGACCTTAAGTTGAGTGAAGCAAGCCAGGCATTGAAGTATGAGCAGTGCATGATCTCACTGATAGGAATTAAGGAAATCGAGTAGTCTCTGAGAACCATTGTCTGAAAGATAAGTTACAAGAAAGAGAAGAGAAGAGAAGTTGTGAGCCATCACCCATATGGACATAATCTATAGTAAAGTGATAGAGTGTAGTTGCATATTGAAGGAATAGGACAGGTGGGTAGTGATGTTATTGTGTTTGGTGGTGCAGGGCTGACAGGTGGATAGATTGGGAAGGGTGGGTTAGAATACCCAGGATACTGGGAGGAGAAATGGGAGAGGGACCATCTTGTTATTGATGACTAGCCTTAGGAGTATTTGCTCTTGAAACTGAAACTTAGCCTATTGTTATGGGGTGCCTGGGGGTTGCCTCTTGGGAGCCTCCTTGTTGCTCAAATGTGGCCTCTCTCTAAGTCAAACTCAGCATATGAATGCATTACCTTCCTCCCAGCATGGGACATGGCTCCAGGGGATGAGTCTCCTTGGCAATGAGGGATTACTACCTAGTGCTAACTGGCAATATGACTGGAAAAAGACCATGAATAAAAGGGGGGAAAGGTAAAGACAAATTAGTTCCTATAGCTAAGAGACTTCAAAGTGAGTCAGGAGGTCATCCAAAGGTAAAGCTTATGCACATCTCAGTAGGACCTCATAGGCTTCCAATGTGGATATCACCCCAAATAGAGGGGCTCCTGAGGGTTCTGGAGACATCAAGGTCCTATATCAGGGTGGATAGCTCCAGAGTTTTGTGCCTTATCAGTGGGCCCTACTTTGTAATCTGTGCTCCTAAGAGTTACAGAGTTGGATTAAAATATGTCCTCCCTGCACACGTCCATCAGTCCGTTCTATTCAAACCTGTATGTGGTGCTGGAGTTTGTAGGTGTACTTTCAGAGACTGGTGTCTTAGGCTTGCCCATGTGTCAGCTGGGCCCAGAATCTCAGTGCAGCTGCAATTCCTACTCTACAGCTCAATGGGGCTTACTCAAAAAGAAATAGAAAATATTCAACTATTGTCTATGGTTAGTAGCAACGACTCAATATATGTACATCAATTGTCACAAATGTACCACATTAATGAAAGATCTTATCATTGGAAACTGTTGGAGGGGGAGGGGATGGGGATATGGGAATCCCCCTATATTTCTGATGTAACATTTATGTAATCTAAATCTTCTTTAAAAATAAAAAATAGAAAATAAATAAAAAGAAAATATGAATACCAAGAAAAGGGATTGAATCATAAGTCAAAAACCTGATTAAAGAATAGGTTATGGAGACATCAATATAAAAAGGTAGATTAGGGTCCTCCAAAAGTCTGATCCCCCACAGAAACACTGAAAGAATCAACTTTAATGGAAATCAAGAAAATATTGAAATATTTAAATTAACCAAGCAAATATATTTTTAAAAGGGTCACTAATAGTTGCCCAGAGAAGCTGAGGGTGCACTATCTCTCCTCCTGCCTGTCAGGGTGAGGATGGAGATTTAGATGTGTTCAACTGTCTAGTCCATGCAAGCTGAAAGCTGCTGCAGTTGCCTGGAGAGGCTGAGGGTCACTGTCCCTTCTACCTTGTCAGGGCCAGGGATGGAACCACAGGAGTGCCCAAGAATATAATCCATGTGGGCTGAAAGCACTCACAGTTTTCCAGTGAGGTTGAGGAAATGCTGCCCCCTTCCTATCCTCTGGAGACAGAGATATATCCACAGGTTTGCCAACCAAACTAGTCTGTGCTGACCAAAAGTGACTGCTGTAGCCCAGAGAGGCTGAGGGTAGATTATCCCTCCTCCTGCTCTGCCAGGAGGAAAATGGAGCCAGAGATGTGTCCAACAATCTAGTCCTTGTGAGATGATAGCACCTGCATTGTCCAGAGAATCTGAGGAAACCACAGATCGGGATTGGGGATGGAGACACAAATACAATACTAATACATAGTGTTAATAATACAGGATGTATGGAAAAATATAACAAGTGTATGCTATGGGCAATATTTAGTGGTAATAGTCTGATCATGTTCTTTCATAATCTTTAACAAATATTCTACAACAATATAAGGTGATGGTGGAGGGATGATGTTTGGGAATTCTGCACATTATGCATGATTGTTTTGTAAGCTCAAAACTTCTTATATATATATATATATATATCTCACTTAAATATTGTAAGAGACTATTGTGGCATTTTAAATTATCCTCATCCTATCCACCTCCCCAGTGTGGCAGTGGTCTAGAAAATGACATCCCAAATTTTCTCTGTCTTAACCTGGTTCAACGGAACAGGGTGAGCTGTACTATCAAAGAATTGTTATTGTCTATTTTGAGCTATCTGGGGTTTCCCCAAAGATCTCAGGCAAGATTCTTGCCTTTGTTTTGCCTAACTCATATCTCTTGTGGTGTGGAAGAGTGGCTAAGCAGTGGGCATCCCTCAGAAATATTGATAGACAAGTGAATAAGCCACTGCTGAATAGGACAAATTATTACAGTTAGGGGAAATGATGAATAATTATAAAGCCTGGAGAGCAAAGCTGAGGAGTTACTTTGGGTAATAAGGACTTTTGGAAGTTTCCTTGTATTACAGGAAATTTGTATTACAGAAAGAAACACAAATGCCCAAAGCTAGATGCATGCTCAAAAAATATATAAGAAAATCATAAGCTTTCTTTTTGGACAGATCTTTCATTTCAGCTCTTATTTATATCTTTGATTCATTTAAGGTAAATTTTGTCTATGATGAGATTACATGCCTAGAAAAATCCAACTTCTTTTCTTGAATGTGGATATCCAAGGGTTCCACAGCATTTTTTGAAAAGTACATTCTTTTCCCATTTGATATTGTTAGTAACTTTGTTGAAAATAAGTTGATCACAGATGCATATGTTGATTTCTGGACTCTTAATTCTACCCCTTTGGCTTGTATGTATACCTTTCTTTCTATTTTGATTACTGTACTTTATAGCAAGTTTTATATTTAGAAAGTGTGAATTCACTAACTTCAAGTGTTTTTTTCCATGATATTATAAAGGAAAAAATTACTCTTACTGTCTTTGCTGATTTGCAATCATTGGGGCACACTTTCAACAAGCAGCCAGTCTGTTTACAAATATGTCTTTGCCTTCCCTCTCTGCGTGCATTGAACCAAAAATCATTGATCATTGATTAGTTGATGGGTTGAATTGTGTCTCCAAAATATATGTTCAATTGCTAACCCTCTTCAAGTTCTGTGAATGGAATCATATTTAATATAGGGTCTTTAACGATGAAATGAAGTTGATGCCAAACTAAAATAGGGAGGACACTAATAGAATAGGACTGTTGGCCTTATAAGAAGAGGGAATTTGTACTCAGACACAGGCAGATCAAAGACACCTATGTTGTCATGAAGACAGAGATTAAAGTACCGCAACTTCAAGTCAAGGAACAACAAAGGCTGCCTGAAAACCATTTGAAGTTAGGAAGAGGTACGGTTTCTGAGTGAGCATGGCCCTGTTAACAGCTTGATTTTGGACTTCTAGCCTCCATTGCTGTGAGACAGTATATTTTGTTGTTTTAAGTCACCAACTATGTGATAAACCTTAACGGGAGCCCCAGGTATCTAATAGATTTGGTGGGAAGTGGAAGTTTTGATGTGCTTGATTGCCTTACAATGACTTTTGAGGACTCAAAAGGAAATGAGGAGAGAAAGTACAATCTAAGAGAATAAGCAGAATATTGCTAAAAATATTACTGGTTAAAGGTGCTTCTGGGTGAGGCTTCTTATGGACATTAGAAACATATTTCTGAACATTGGAGGAAATGTTATCCTTGTTATAAAATAGAGGAGAGCATGGCTGCATTATGTTTTGTTGGTTGGAAAGCAGAACTTGTAAAGCATGGATGTGCACGTTAAGATGAGGATATTTCCAAGTAAAATATGGAGTGCCCTGGTTTCTTCATGCTGCTTGTAGTAAGGTGTGAGAACAAACAGATAAGTTAGAGAAAGAACTTCTAAACAAATATGAACCAGCACTCCATGATTTAGAATAATCTAAACCTATTCAGATAATATTATTTGGAGAGGCTGGGTCATAGGTGTGAATGGGCAACAATTTTATAAAAGATTAACTGTGTGATTCATGGATCCAATAAAGCATCTCAGGAGCAGCCAGGAACAAAGATGCTATTATCCAGGAAAGATCTGTAGGGAACACTCTTGTCTGATAACTTGGACTCTCATAAATTGCAGAGACTGAAAAGTTTTTGAGAATTGTAGGCCAGCAGATACACTGTCCACTAGGACTGAAAGACAGACAGGAAGAAATGAAGGAACAGTGACTCCAAGTACAGAGTCATGGCTGTAGGAGTCTGGGCCAAAGGGACAACCTCAGGTTGGGAGAGTGGGGAATGCACACCTGGTAGGTGATGAAGACAGAGCGTTGCACCACAAAGGATTATTCCCAGACCTTGAAATCTAAAGGAATTTGCCCTGCTGGTTTTCTGATTTACTCTGGCATCTGTGAACTTTTTCCCCCTCCAATTTTTCCTTTAAGGAGAGGGAATGTTTTACTATTCCTGTTCTGCCATTTTATTTTGTAAACAGATTTTTTTTTTCTGGATTTCACATGCCCACTGATGTATAGGTCTTTTGCCCTTAATGAATGATATAAATTTTGGAAAGATATTCTCTACATATGCAGAAACCCTAGTGGATATTTAACAGGGATCATATTGCTTCTTGTATCAATTTGGGAAGGACTGGCCATTTACTATGGTGAGTCTACAAATTCATGAACATGCTGGGACTCTCCATTAATTTAGATATTTAATTTATTTCATCAGTGTTTTGTAGGTTTAAGTATATTATTCCTGTATATATTTTGGACATGTTTTATTTTATAATTCAGATGGAGAAAGAAGATGGACAGTAGCAAATGCTGGAAGTCAATGGAATCCAGTGGAGAAAGAAGACACCACCATGTACATAGCCATGTAACAAAATTACTGCTTGTGAAACTGCTGTCATTATTTTATTTATCCATATGATACAGTCATTATTCATTGTTACTATTATGAATTTAAACAAAAATTATATTTTATATCAACTAATAAAGAATAAAATATTTTATTTTACCTACATTTATTACTTCTTTAATGCTGTTCCTTTACTTTTGCTAATCCAATGTTCTGGCCTCTATCATTTTCCAGCTCCATGAAAAACTTATTTTAATATAAGTTTGATGAGCAGATCTGTTGGTGATGAACTGTCTCTGGTTTTGTTTGCCGATAATGTATTAAATACTCTTCTGATTTTAAAGGATTATATCACTGGACAGGGAATTATGGGCTGCATTTTTTAAAGAAAATACTTTTAGATTTCATTCCAATATCTTCTTTCTTACTTCGTGTATTAGTTAAGATTCCTCAGAGAAAGAGAATCAATATGATATATTGCATATGTAAATATTAAAATATTTATTATAGGAATTTGCTCACACAAGCTGGAAATTGGCATGTGTGAATTTCATAGGGCAGACCACATATTGAAAATGCAGTGAAGATCCTGTTGAACTGCCCAGAAGTGGGCTTACTAAAGTAGAGATAAAAATTCTAATTTCTGACTTCTAAAATCCTCAGTTCTTGCTGTAAGGCATCCAATTGATTGGATGAGGAGATTCTTCCCATTGGTGAAGGTAATTTCCTTTGTTGGTTTTATATATAATCAGCCATAGAAACAATAAACAGAAAAATGATTTAAATCTAAAAACTTCACTAACAGTAACAAGCAGGCCAGTGCTTGCTTCACAAAACAATGGACACTGTAACCTAGATAAGCTGCATGAAATTATCTGTCACAGTCCATCTGATGCATTCTTGGTACCTCCTTACACCCTCCTTATTCTGTACTTAATCTCTATATAAACATAGTAACAGTTATACTTTTACCTAACCTAATTCAATTGTCTTGTGTACAACCAGAAGGATACGCACCATCTCCCCAGAAGAAGCATATCAATCTTATCCTTGTTATGCTTCGACTTATATACCATGACATAAAGCTATTAAAACTTATGGCTAGGGGATAAGAGAAGGAATAAAACAAAGAAATTTGCTTTACATATATATATAAACATATCACAACAAAAGAAGGGAAAATGCTCATTATCATTATAGACCTCCTTTCTGCAATTCACCAGGTAGCTGTAGGTGCAGTAAGATCAAACTTCACCTTAGAAGGGATATCTTCACATGTCCTACATTATTGGGTGCCTATAAATTTCACTTAGGTGGAAGGACCCTGATTTTTTGTTTGTTTTATCCTTTACCCACAAATGACTTAACAAGTATAGAGTAATTTGTACTTTTTGCTCACCAGGTTCAGTAAGCACAATGTTATCAATACAATGGCCCCTGTGGTGTCTTGTGGAAGGGAAAGATGATCCAGGTCCTCACAGACTAGATTATACAATGGGTGTTGAAAGTTAATACACCTCTGTGGTAGATGATGGAGGTATATTGCTGGCCTTGACAGCTGAAATAAAACTCTTTCTATTGGTCTTTATTAGCAGATATTTAGGAAAATCATTTGCCAGCTCAAAAGCTTCATACCAGAGTAGCTAGGGATGTCTTGATTGTCTCAAGCAATGCTATCATACCTGGAACAGCAATTGTGATGGAAGTCACCACCTGATTAAGTTTATGATATTCTACTGTAATCCTACAAGACCCCTTTGTTTTCTGTGCAGGTCAAGTAGGGAAGTTGTATGGGAATGTGGTGGGGAATCACCAACCCTGCATCCTTCAAGTCCTTTTTGGGGACACTGCAATCTGCAATCCCTCCAGGAATGTGGTATTTCTTTTGGTTTAACATGTTGCTTGTTAGAGGACTTCCTACCATAATAGCTCACATTCCAAAGATCAGGGAATCAATGTGGGGTTTCTGCCAGTTGCTGAGTATGCCTACTCCAATTATACATTCTGGAATTGGGGATATAACCAAAGAATGGGTACAGGAACCCACTGGATCCACTTTGTGATAGACCTGATCTAAAATTCTAATAATCACCTGATGTCCATCAGCTCCAACCCTGACTGTTGGACTCCAGTAATATTTTGGGTCTTCAAGATTTAAAGTCAATTCAGAGGAGAAGGCGGCAAGATGGCATCAGTTTAAGTGGGTGCTCACCATCTCTCTCACAAAAGACGGCTAGTGGGGACAAGATCCTGCCCAAGTGAGCTGTTCTGGGGGCCCAAGGAGCGGGACCCTTTGGGGCATCGATCTAGAGGGAACTGGACAGGGACATAGATTGCTCAATAAAACCATGAGTTTTTTAGCACCGTGCCTGGAAACCATGGCTGGCTAAGCATCACACTCAGAGCAAAGCACCAGGGTAAGCACTGATGCCAGCAGACCGGCCACCCAGTGAGAGGGAGCATTCACTGAGAATTCTGGCAAAGGGCAGAGACTGGTTTCCTGTCTGTGGGTTTGGTTGCGTGGACCCCCTTTGAGATTTGGAGAGCATACCAGCTGGCTTGAGGTGGCACCAAGCAGAGGGAAGAGGCAAATCTTCTGAGAAAGCTGATTTACCTAATTATCCTGGGATAGAGAAACTAGGCCTGTGAGAGGGCAGAGTCAGGCAATTGACTAGTTACATGCTGCAAACTATCAAAATTTCAACTACCCTAAAGAAGTCAGGCAGTAGGAAGCATTTAATAGTTTCCAAGAGCCTATTTAGGGCCCTCTAAAGGGGAGGAAGGGGTGGTCTAGAAGAGGGTTGAGAATCATTTCTGTGTGGTGAGTTCAGTCACCAGTGTCCCATTTGAATTTCAGAAGGTAACTCAACATGACCAGGAGAGGGGAGGGGGAATCTGCTCACACAGCCTGTTGCATCATATTGCCCTAGGAAAGTCAAATATGCCTGAGGGAAAGTGATTGGATTGCTTTCTGAAGAGCTAACTTACCCAACAAGAAAGTTTAGGTCAGTTGCAAAGTTTCCATCTTGAGTATACGAGGTCCCTAGTTAGATTCCCGGTTCCTCTTAGAGTAGTCATCCACAAGGATACCAAACATCCAGCTGATACTTTAGGTCAGGGAAAACATAGACATTAGTTTTGTATTAAATTCTATTGTTTCCCTTATTTTTCCTAAAAAAAAAGGTTACTTAAAAGAAATATAACCTAGTTTATTGCGAAAACAAGCCTCAAACCCTGCAGAGAGAAGGCTGTAGTGTCATTGATTGATGAACACCAGCAGCCTGAGAAGCACCACAAAGGCCAAAAATCTTACTTAGATTTTATTTGACTTCTTGCTTTTGTGTTTGTGTGTTTGATTCTTGTTTTCTTTCCTCTTTCCCGACCTCTTTTTTTAATTAGGTGCTGCTGGCTTGATTCTTCTTTGCTGTAGTTCTTCTTCCTTGATTTCTGATTTTCTGTGTATACTGATTTTGTCTACCAATGCTATCTCTGTTCCTTCCTTCATCTTTCTATCTTCTATTTTCTGCTGTGGTTCTTAAATTTCATCTTTCTTTATTTAGTCCTCAATTTTTCTGGTTTCTATTTCTATCTTGACTATTCTGTTTCCTTTTTTATTATTAACTTTTTTTTTTATCCTTTCTTTTCTCTTTATCTCTGCATCAGTCTGGCTTTTAAATCATTCTATATATTTTTTTCCATATTCGGTTTCCCATTTCATTTTAGGTACTCCACTTTTTTATTCTTATTACTCTATACTGCTAACATGAGTTAAATATTCAGTTTACAAAGTCTTATACAGTCCCTCTTCTTTTACTATTATTATTACTGTTATCCTTTTTCTTTTTTACTTCTTCTACTTCCTCAGGCCCTTATCTTTTTCCTTCAAGGGAACATAGAAAACAGCAAGAAAACAAAAGAAGAACAAAGTGTCAAAGACAAAAGTTAACACACACACAAAACCAGCAGCTAAATAAAACTCTAGAATAAAGAAAGAAGCTAATCAACTGAATAAACCCATCAAGATAAAAGGATGACCAGAGAGCAACAAAAAATTACAAACCATACTAAGAAACAGGAAGACATGGCCCAGTACAATGAACAAACTAACAACCAGGAAGACATGCAGAATATCAAAAACTGATCAAAGCTGTCTAAACAAATATCATAGACCAACTTAATTAAGTGAAGAAAAAGATTAAGGATATTAAGAAGACACTGGCAGAACATAATGAAGAAATTGAAAACAGAGATGAAACGATAATGGATATGATGGTGATGAATGGCACAATGCAAGAAATAAAAAGCACACTGGAAACACATAATAGCAGATTAGAACAGGCAGAAAAAAGAATTAGTGATGTGGAACACAGTACATCTGAAATCAAATATAGTAGAACAGATAGATGAGAAGATAGAAAAAAATTGAACAGGGACTTAGGAAATTGAATGACAACACAAAATGCACAAACATATGAATTATAGGCATCACAGAGGGAGAAGAGAAGGGAAAGGGGACAAAAGGAGTGTTGGAGGAAATAATGTTTGAAAACCTCCTCACCCTTTTGAAGGAGATGGATGTACATGTCCAGGGAAGCACAGCACACCTCAAACAGTATAAATTACAACAGGCCTACTCCAAGACATATACTTGTCAAAATTGTCCAATGCTCAAGACAAAGAGAAGATACTGAAGGCAGCAAGAGAAAAGAGAACCATCACATACAAAGGAAGCTCAATAAGGCTAAGTGCTGATTTCTCATCTGAATCCATGTAAGAAAGAAGGTAGTGGTAGGACAAATTCACAGCAAAATTACACATGCAAGTATCGTCAAGGTACTAAAAGAAAACACTTCCAGCCAAGAATTCTCTATCCAATAATGCTGGGATTCAAAAATGATGGCGATTGCAAAATATTCACAGATAAAACAAAATTAAGAGAGTATGCCAATAAGAAACCTGCCCTTCAAGAAATACTAAAGGGAGTTCTGCAGGATGAAAGGAAAAAACAGAAAAGACAGAGTTGGAGGGGAGTATAAGAACAAATAAAAAGGCAAAAAGAAAATAAAAACAACATATAACATACATAAACCCAAAGGAAAAATGGCTAAAGTAAGTAATTCCTTGAGAGTAATAACACTGAATTCTAATGGATTAAACTCAACAGTCAAGAGATACAGATTGGCAGAATGGATAAGGAAATATGACCCATCTATACGCTGTCTAAAAGAAACCCACTTTAGACCCAGGGATTCCAGGAGGCTGAAAGTGAAAGGATGGAAAATATTTTTACAAGCAAACAATAACCAAAAAAGGGTGGGAGTAGCTATACAAATATTGGACAAAGTTGAATTTATATAAAAAACTATTCAAGAGACAAAGAATGGCACTATATATTAGTAAAAGGGGTAATCTTTCAAGAAGAAAGAACAATCATAAACATGTATGCACCTAACCAGGGTGCCTCAAAATACATGAGGCAAACACTAGAAAAACTAAGTGGAGAAGTACATGCCTGTAGAATTATAGTGGGGGGACTTTAATATACCATTATCACCATTAGAGAGAATATCTCAACAGAAAATCAATAAACAAAGACTCTGAATAATACATTACAGCATCGGGACTTAATAGAAATGTATAGAACACTACACCCAAATACAGTGCGATATGCATTCTTCTCGAGTGAACATGGATCATTCTCCAACAAAGACCACATGCTAGGCCACAGAAAAATTCTCAATGAACTCAGAAAGATTGAAATTGTATCAAGTAATTTCTCTAACTACACTGGAATGAAGCTGGAAAAGAGTTATGGACAGAGACCCAGATTAGGCTCAAAGATATGGAAGTTAAACAACAACACACTCTTAGACAAAAAGTGGAACAAGGGGGAAATTTCAAAAAAATTAGTCACTACCTGGAAATGAATGAAAATGACTACACAACATATCAAAACAGAGGGGATGCAGCAAAAGCTGTACTGGGAGGGAAATTCATAGCCATAAAAGCACATATCAGGAAAGAAAAAAAAAAACTAAAATCAAAGACCTAACTGCACACTTGGAGGAATTAGAAAAAGAACAGTAAACCAACCCAAAAGGAAGTAGAAAGAAGGAAATAACAAAGAATAGAGCAGAACTAAATGAAATAGAAAATAAGAAAGCACTAGAAAAAACAAAACCAAAATCTGGTTCTTTGAGATAAAAAAAATTGACAAATCCTTACCAGACTAACAAAGAAAAAGAGAGAGAAGATGCAAATACACAAAATAATAAATGAAGAAGACGACATCACAACCGACCCCACAAAAAATAAAGATTATGATAAGAGGATGCTTTGAAAAATTTTATATGAAAAAGAAGGATAATTTAGAGGAAATGGACAAATTCTGAGAATTACACAAGCAGCCTACATTGAAAAAAGAAGAAATTGATGAATTCAACAGACCAATCACAAGTAAAGAGATAGAATCAGTCATTAAAAACCACCAACTAAGTAGAGGCCAGGACCAGATGGTTTCACAGGTGAATTTTACTAAGTATTTTGGAAAGAACTAACACCAACCCTGCTTAATCATTTCCAAAAAACAGAAGTAGAAGGAACACTGCCTAACTCATTCTATGATGCCAACACTACCATAATACCAAATCCAAACAAAGATGCCACAAAAAAGGAAAATTACAAACCAATCACTCTGATGAACCTAAATGCTAAAACCCTCAACAAAATACTTGCTAATCATATCCAACAACACATCAAATGAATTATACACCATGATCAAGTGGGTATCATCCCACGTATTCAAGGATGGTTCAGCATAAGAAAATCAATCAATGTAATACACCACACAAACAGATTGAAAGAAAAAAAATATCACACGATCATCTCTATAGATGCAGAAAAAGCATTCGACAAAATACAGCACCCTTTCCTGATAAATACACTGCAAAAGATAGGACTAGAAGGAAACTTTCTGAACATGATAAAGGATATATATGAAAAACCCACAGCTAACATCATCTTCAATGGTGACATCCTAAAATCTTTCCCTCTGATCAGGAACAAGACAAGGATGCCCACTATCACCACTCCTATTTAACATTGTCTTAAAGTACTTGCTTGAACACTGAGGCAAAAAAAAAAGATAGAAAAGCATTCAAATTGGAAAGGAAGAAGTAAAAATTTCACTATTTGCAAACTACATGATCTTACACATAGAAAGCCCTGAGAAATCTACAATAAATCTTCTAGAACTCATAAAGGAGTTCAGTAAAGTTGCAGGCTATAGGATCAATGCTCCATGGGGCACTGTCACAGAGGGTGGAGAATCACTCAATAAATGAGAGAATACTGAATTCCCATCCTGGAGAGTGTTACCACATTCTATAAGGGAGCAGCAACAGTCCCCCAAGTGCAGGGGCAGTGACTGGTGGAGGAGGATGATCCACTGATGAGCCTTTGATATTGATGACTAGCCTTATGAATCTTTCCTCTTGAAATTGAAACATAGCCTATTGTTATGGGGTACCTAAGTGTTGCCTCCTGAGAGCCTCCTTGGTGCTCAAATGTGGCCTCTCTCTAACCCAAACTCAGCATATGAATGCATTACCTTCCTTCCATTGTGGGACATGACTCCTGGGGATGAGCCTCCCTGGCATCAAGGGATTGCTACCAAGTGCCAACTGGCAATGCGACTGGAAAAAAACTTGAATAAAAGGGGGAAAGGTAATGACAAATGAGTTTATATGGCTAAGAGAATTCTAAAGGTGTCCGGAGGTCATCCCAGAGTTAACGTTTACACACATCTCAGTAAGATCTCATAGAATTCCAAAGTGGATATCACCCCAAATAGTGGGGCTCCTAAGGGCACTGGAGACACCCAGGTTCTATGTCAGGGTGGATAGCTTCAGAGTTTGGTGCCTTGCCAGTGGGCTCTACTTTGGAGTTTGTGCTCCTGAGAGTGACAGAGTTGGATTCAACTATGTTTTCTCTGCACATGGCTCATCTGTCCCTTCTATTCAAACTTATACTTGGTGCTACAGTTTGTAGGTGTATGTGCAGAGACTTGAGTCTTTAGGCTGTCCCTGTGCCAGCTGGGCCCAGAACTCGGTGAAGCAGCAACTCCTACTCTACAGCTCATTAGACTCACCCAGGACAACTGGCGGGGAGATTATGATGGACAACAGCTGTCCCAGGGAATTGAGAGAGTCTGCAGCTGCAGTTAGGACAATCCCATCCATCTTCTCCATTGGATATAAGCCCACTCTAAATTGGGGGTGGAGTGGACATTGCCATCCCAGGCTACTCCGATGGGGGGAAGAGATATGGACCTGAATGTACTTACTTGTATTCTACTATAGACATATTGTGATTCAAGCAATGGAAGAAATTACAACATTGATGTGGAACCAGTGGCCAGTGGAGGCTCTGGGGACAGGGAGAGGGAAAAGCAGTTTTAATACAGGGGCTTTTTCAGGACATGGGAATTGTCCTGAGTGATGTTGCAATGAGAGATAAAGGCCATTTTATATCATCATACAACATGCAGAACTGTGTGGCAGAGAGTGTGGTCTACAATGTGAACTATGGTCTATGCTTAATGGCAAAGCCCCAGGATGTGTTTACCAATTGTAATTAATGTGCCACAATAAAGAAGGATGTTTATGTGGGAGGTGTGGGAGGTGGAGCGTATGGGAATTCCTATATTTTTTGTGTAATATTTATGTAATCTAAGTATCTTTAAAAAAAACTTAAAAATTGAAAAAAAAAACTGTATGCTATTGACACATGGATAGACATACTGACCAATGGAATCGAATTGAAATCTTTGATATAGATTCTCTCATATACAGTTATCTGATATTTGACAAGGTCACCCAGCCCACTCAACTGGGAGAGAATTGCCTCTTCAACAAATGGTACTTGGAGAACTGGATATCCATATCTGAATGAATGAGAAGAACACCATCTCATACCTTATACAAATCACAACTCAAGGTGGGTCAAAGATCTAAATATGATAAAGACCTTGGAAGATAATGTAGGGAAGCATCTACAAGCCTTGTAATAGGAAATGACTTCATGAACTTCACACACAAAGCACTAGCAATGAAAGAAAAAATAGATAAATGGGACCTTCTCAAAATTAAAAGCTTTTGCACCTCAAAGGAATTTGTCAAGAAAGTGAAAAGACAGCCTGCCCAATAGGAGAAAATATTTGATTACCATATATCTGATAGGAGCCTAATATCCAGCATATATAAAGAAATTCTATATCTTGAAAATAAAAAGACAAACAGCACATTTTAAAAATGGGCAAGTGATTTGAACAGACACTTCTCCAAACTAACAATACAAATGGCTAAAAATCATATGAAATGATGCTCAAAATCACTAGCATTAGGGAAATGCAAATCAAAACCACAATGAGATACCATCTTACACACATTAGACTGGTGACCAATAAAAAAACAGAGGACTAGAATTGTTGGAGAGGATGGGAACCCTCATCCACTGCTGGTGGGAATCTAGAATGATCCAGCCATTGTGGAAGACAGTTTGGCAGTTCCTCAAAAAACTAAATATAGATTTGCCTAATAACCCAGCAATTCCACTGCTGGGTATACACACAGAAGAACTGAAAGCATGGACATGAACAGATATATGCACACCAATGTTCATAGCGGCATTATTCACTATTGCTAAAAGGTGGAATCAACCGAAATGCCCATCAACAAATGACTGGATAAACAAAATGTGGTATATACATACAATGGAATATTATTCAGCTGTAAGAAGGAATACAGTACTAACACATGGGATAACAAGGATGAATCTTGAGGACCTTAGGTTGAGTGAAGCAAGCCAGGCATTGAAGGACAAATATTACATGACCTCTCCAATATGAATAAAGTAAATAGAGCCCACTCAGAAAGCTAGAGTCTGGAAGATAGGTTTACAGGAAATAGGAAAGGAGAAGTTCGTGAGCCAATGCCCATGTGGCTGAAATCTATAAAATGGTGGATGGAAGTGAGTAGTTGTACAGTGAAGAAACATGACAGGGGTGGAGGTATACAATTTGGTTGGGTGGTGCAAGCTTGACAAGGGGTTAGTGTGGGGAATATGGTTTGGATTGTCCAAGGAACTGGGTTGAGGGTTGGGGAAGAAATAGGTGAACACTGGGGATAGTTGGGTATGTGGATGAAAATACCATGTTGAAAAATTCTATTGACGATATGACAAGGAAGTGTTACTAGTATAGGATGCTGAATGGGGGAGGGGCATTTGGGACAGGGCTCACCTGGGACAGTCTTCTAGAGAATGTGTGAGTGATCATTTTGTCATAGAATGCAGTTATCATTGAGGGGAGACCCACTAAGGAGTGGGAAGGAATTGGACTCCCATGCTGGCGAAGCCAGATATGTTCTCAAACAGAGGGGGACTGTGTCTCTCGAGAGCATGTGCAGTTCCTAAAAGGGGAGGACAGACTAATGTGTCAGCCCTCGGCATTGTTGTGAGTATCTAAGAATCTTGTCCTTCAGGGATTGAAGCCTGGTGGTTTCCGTGGTCCTTGAGGGTAGGGGGAGGGAGGAAAAGAAGAGATTGAATAGGAGGTATTTGGGGGCAATGGAAGTGTTCTGCATGATCATGCAATGATGGATACAGGCCATGTTAAATTTCATCAATATTATAAAAGTATATTGTCTAAAATGTAAAGCATAATGTAAACCATTGACCATGGTTGGCAGTTATGTTTCAATATTTGTACATCAGTTGTAACAAATGATCCATCCACATGTAAAAAGATTATTAATAAGGAAGGGGGAAAAGGGGTAGGATGTTGAGTATATGGGAGTCCCCTATATTCTGTTTGTAACCTTACTGTGACCTAAACTTCTTTAAAGCCAATATTTAAGAAAAGTAAGACACTGGGGAAGAAATGGAAGAAAAAGCTACTGTACTTACAGGAAAACTGATATTACAGTGATGAAAGGAAAAATGTCAAAAATATTTTTTTATTTTATTTTTTAATGTTTTTCATTTTTTAATACCACAATCTTTTTTACTTTATTTCAGTTTTAGTTTCTCTAAATTATTAGGTATTTTAAACCTATCATTATAATTTCATTTTGCTATTAATTGAATTTGGTAATATTCTTGGCTTCATTTTTGAAGAGGTTTTGGATCACAGAAGGGTTACAACTATGGCAGGGGAGGATCAATGAGGTAGGGTGTCAGTGATAGGGGATATATGGGAGGAAGTTCACCTGGGCATACATATAAGTTATATTAATTTGTTCAAGTGTTCATGGAGCATTGCCACAACAGGTGGAGAGTCACACAATAACTGAAAGATTATTGAATTCCCATCCTAGGGAGCTCTGTCACATTCTCTAATGGGACAGCAACAATCCCCCAAGTGCAGGGGCAATGACTAGTGAAGAAGGATGGTCAAGTGATGGGCCCTTGATTTTGACAACTATGCTTGTAAGGCTTTCGCTCTTGAATTTGCAACTTAGCCTAGTGTTGGAGAGTGCCTAAGAGTTGCCTCCTGAGATACTCCTTGTTGCTCAAATGTGGCCTCTCTCTAAGCCAAACCCAGCATATAAATGCATTACCTTCCCCTCAGCATGGGACATGAGTCCTGGGGATGAGCCTCCCTGGCACCGAGGGATTACTACCAAACACTGGCTGGGGATACAACTGGAAAAAGACTTTGAATAAAAGGGGGAAAAGGTAAAGACAAATAAGCTTATATGGCTGAAAGAATTCAAAGTGAGTTGGGAAGTCATCAGAGAGGTAACGCTTATGCACGTCTTAGCAGGATCTCATAGATGGCCAAGGTAGATACTACCCCAAATAGTGGGAATCCTGAGGCCTCTGGAACACCCAGGACCTACAGTCATTGCAGATAGCTCTGGAGTTCGGTGCCTTGCCAGTGGCCCTACTTTGGAGTTTGTGCTCCCAAGTGTGACAGAGTTGGAATCAGATGCGTCTTCTCTACATATGCCTCTTCTGTCCCCTTTTAACTGAACTTATCTTTGGTGCTGGCGGTGGGAAGTGTACATCCAAGAAATTTTAATCTATAGTTTGTTCATGTGCCAGCTGGGTCCTGAAATTCAATGGAGTTTCAATACCTACTCTCTAGTTCTTTGGACTCACCCAGGACAACTAACACAAAGATGATGATGGACAACGACCATCCCAAGGAACCAAGAGAGTTTACAATTGCAAGCAAGAGAGTCCCATCCATCTGCCCCATGAGATAAAAACCTCCTCTCAATTAGAGGCAGAGTGGGCAACACCATCTCAGAATCCTCAGGATTGGGGAATGAACTATGGACTAAAGTAGACTTACCGGTATTCCACTACTGACTTATGGTGATTCTAGCAATGGAAGAAATTATATCATTCATGTGCAGGCAGTGGCCACTAGAGGTTCTGAGGGCAGGGAGATGTAAACACAGGGGACTGTGGGAATTTTCCTAAATGACATTACAATGACATATATGGGTCATTACATACCTTGCCATAACGTACAAAATTGTGTGGGAAAGAGTCTAAACTACAATATAACCTGTAATCCATGCTTAGTGGCAATGCTCTAAAATGTTTTCATCAATTGTAATGAATGTACCACCCTAATGAAAGATGTTAATGTGGGAAAATGTGGGAGTTGTAAGAAGAGGGGCATGTGGGAATGCCCTATATTTTTATGTAACATTTATGTAATGTAAATAGCTTTTTAAAAATATTTTTATATATTTAAAAAATAAATAAATAAATTCAATTCAGAGTACCCAAAATGTCTAAGCATTTCCATTTCTCCAATGCACAGACACACTGGTAAAAAGCCATAAGTGCCTATAGGAAGGGTGGATGAAAAATCAAATAAATCCTCCTTTAAAAGGATTTTGGGTCTGTAAACTTTGCCCAGTATGGAAATTGATTGAGGCGTCATGACTTTTTGTGTGTGTGATTCAAGTTAGACTTTTATTTACTGTCCTGACCCGCGGGACAATCAACTGGGGCTCAGGACCTGTGAAGAAAAGAATGGTATGGGACAAGAGATGCGAAGAATGACAGCAAGACAGGATTCTGATCAAGCTGCAAAAGTTTATTGAAGAAGCAGGGTATATAAACTCTAAAGGAGGAGGGTATGGATTGGTGGACCTAAGGACGGGTGGCGGTTTGGGATTGGTGATTGCTGTTGCTAGGGTAGGTGGCAGAAATGCTTTTGGAGCGAAGGGGATGCTTTTGGCGTGAACTCTCTACTTCCTTGAAGAAGGCTAACAATAGCTTAGCTGTTCTTTGTCTCAGCC
>JAQZBX010026602.1:0-28855 GCA_029593785.1 Cabassous unicinctus | reverse complement strand
AAGGTTTGTATATTGGATTGATATTAGACAATTATCAAAACTGATAAATTAGCATTTACACATTGATTAACTAAACCACAGACTTGACTGTTCAGATTTCACCAGTTTTACCTCTAGTTCTTTTTCTGTTCCAGGATCCAATTCAGGATACCACACTGCATTTAGTAACACTATTTTTAAAATAAAAACATGTGTACATTTACTCTGGGTAAATAAAATAAATATTAGTTATGTAATAAATATTATTTGAATACTTATTAAAATATGTGGTATAAGTAGAAATCTAATAACTTATTTGCCAAGATGTTTTATGTAACCTAGAGAAAAATAAAAACATATTTTCTTGCTTAGTACCTTCTAATACAATAATTATTTTCATTTTGTTTTCAGTGTGTATTTCCATTTTGTTTTTTGTATAAGCATAAAACTACATGAAAGTATTGAAATAATGATTTCACACATGCTCTAAAAAGTATAATTATATTTCCATATCTTTTTTTTTTGTATTATTTTATAGAAAAAATGTTTTTATGAGTACCAACTATCTGGGTTGGAGAAAGGACTATCTACATAGATATAAATGCTATTCTGAAATATTTGAGGAGCTGAAGAGAGAGCTAAAGATGGATTGTGTGTGAGAGAGAGAGAAAGATTGAAGAAGAGAGCACTGAAACCTCCAACATACAAGGCTTGGGTATTGAGGAATTACAGAATAGAGAGCTTCCTTGCTAAAGGGTTTTTTTTTTCCTTTGAAAATGAATTGGGAACCTGTATATATATGTGTGTGTGTGTGTGTGTTTGTGTGTGTGCATGTGTGTATACATATATATGGGTTTGCTAACATATAGAGGGAGGGTATAGCATGTAGGCATTAAGAGGCCATCAACTCATTATACTCAGGAGTAGCCAATTCCACATTATACTGAACAAATTCTTTAAGCCAAATGATAAGGAAAATTCAAGCAAAACAAAGCAAAACACAGAGGGATAGTGAAAATATGGTTAAATAATTAGAGAACATGATCTTTAACACATGGGTTATTTACTTTCTAGAAAGAACACTAAAATCAATCTTTAATTTTAAGCTTGGCTACTACCCAGAAGATGCAATCACTACAACTACTGAACCCAAAACAGATGGAAGTAACTGTAACAATAGAAAGATGTATGTGAGATAAAGAAAAGAAAAGTCTTCCTGATTATGGAAATTATCAAGCTGCTGAAATTTCAACAATGTTTTGTTTTTAGCAAATAAGGAAATTACCATTATGAATTGCATGTTTATCATGTACTTGGATTTCTTTTGATTATCACCACAAATGTTTGCATCCTTTAAGAATATGTCTATTTCTGAATGTTTCTAAACTTAATTCAAATGGAATGATGCTGTATATATTCTTCAGTATACTTTTGTTTGCTCAAAATTATGTTGGTAAAATTAACCCATATTATTTTATTGAGAAGTTCATTAATTTCTGTTATCACAAGATATTACAAGCACATCTTGAATTTTCCCTGCTAACACCCGAGAAGCAATCACTTCACCAAGGAGTTCTGTTTCCTTTTATCAGGAAACAGGATTTAGAAGTCAAGATCTGGGCTCTCTTATTGCTACTGGGTTGTGATTGCTTTTAGACCTTATCCGCATGCAGAGGGTAAAGGTACGTGTATTTATACAAACTCATATATACATACACATTATATTTATTTCTATACCTATTTATCACTATATATATGTTAAAATCACCACTTCAAACAAATATCCCCAATTCCAATCCAAAAAACCACAACATTCATTGTAGCTTTCCCCCTTATACTTGTTTCTTTTTTTAGACAATGAAAAAGAAAGCTGGCTCTCATTTTCTACAAAAATGTACATGTTTTTTCAGCCATAGATATACATATCATAATTACAGAATTACTAATCTAAACCTTTCTGAGAATCAAAGTATCCACTGACTCCTTGTGGTGTAAATTTCTACACGTTTTGAAAAGTGCTTAGCGTCATGTACCCATCACTACTGTCATGAAATAACAATTCCGACAGCCCAGAAATTCCCTCCTGCTGCTCCTTTGCTGTCAACATCATTCCTCACCACTTATTCCTTGCAACCACAGATATGTTTCCCACACCTATAATTTTCCCTTTTTCATAATACCACTTAAAAGGAATTAAGCAATATGTAACCTTTTGAGTGTGGCTTCTCTCACTAAACAAAATGCATTTAAAATTTATCCATGTTGTTTGATAAGAAATAGTTCATTCCTTTATATTGCTAAATAGTATTCCATTTTATGTCTATGCCACAATTTCTTTATCCATTCACTGGTTAAAAGACACATGGATGGATCATTTCCAGGTTTGGATAACTATGAATCAAGCTGCTATAAACATTCATGGAAAGGCTTTTGTGTTAATTTTTCATTTATCTTGTGAACATACAGAAGAGTGGATTTGCTGGGTCATATAGTAAGCATAAATTTAGCTGCAGAAGAATACAATAGAGAGTACAGAAATAGATTCACATGCAAATGTTTGTTTAAATTATAATAACTGTGCAATTCAATAGGAGAAAGAATCATCTTTGCTGTTGGTGGATCAAAGATGGCCACAAATCCGTTAACACTCTTTCCATTGAGATGTTATCAGCTTCCCTTGCCTTGACTCTGGGCTTTCCTGTGACTGCTTTCACCAATAGATTATGGGGAAAGAGACATTATACCAGTTCTGTACCTGATTTTTAAGTGAGCTGGCAGCTTCCACCCTGGTATGTTGAAACTGTGAGCTGCTATGTAATAAGTCCCACTAGCCTGATATAACCATTCTGTTTGAATCCCAAACCACACGGAGAATTCCTAGATGACATGACACAATGTGGAGATATAGAGATGCCATGATGCCTGAGAACCAGACATACGTGTGAAGAAGCCATCTTGGAAGTAGATCTTCAACCCACATGGCCAGTTAATAACACATAGAACAGAGATGGAGCATCTTGTAAAGTCCTTCCAAAAATAAATTTTATGCTTAAGCCACTAAGTTTTGGAGTAGCTTTATGCAGAAGTTGACAACTGGACCAATGCTAGAACAAATGTAGCCACATGGTAAAAAAATAAAATAAAATTTGACACCTCTTGACTTTATACGTACAAACAATTTGAAATGCATTATAACTCTAAATATAAAGGATAAAATTATAAAACAACTGGAAAAAGAGGAGAAAATCTTTATGACCTGGGATTAGGCAAGATTTCTTTAACAAGACTCATATACTATACATGAAAAGAAATGTTGATAAACTACTTCATTAAAATTAAAACTTCTGCTTTCTAAAGACACCAGTTGAAGTTGTCCTGCATTGACATTGCAGTGACAGATAAAAGCCATTGTGTAGATTGTCATAACCTACAAAACTGCACAGGACAGAGTGTGAACTATAATGTAAACTGTAATCCATAGTTAGTAGCAGTTTTTCAATATGGGTTCATCAATTGTAACAAATGTACCACACTAATGAAGCATATTGTTGATGTGGGAAAGTGTGGGAGGGGGAGGGAGGGAGCATATGGGAATCCCTTATGTTGTTTATGTAACATTTATGTAATCTAAAGCTTCTTTAAAAATAAAAATAATTAATTAAGAAAGAATAAAGGCACCAATTGAGAATTTCAGATGGTATACTACAGTTTTAGTCTCCTAGGCTGCTTAAAGCAGCTACCATGAAATGGGTTGGCTTACACAATGGGAATTTATTAGCTTACAGTTTGAGGCCAAGAAAATGTCCAAATCAAGACATCATCAAGGTGATGCGTTTTTCCCCATGACCAGCTACCAGCCATCCTTGGCCTCTCTGCCACATGGTGAGGCACATAGCAGTGTCTACTGGTCTCTACCTTCCCTTCTGGGTTTTGCTGCATTCAGCTTCTTGCTTCCATGGCTTTCTTTTTTCTCTGTGTGTTGATTCCATTTACAAAGGACTCCAGTAATAGATTAAGACCCATCTAGAAGGAGATGGGTCCCACAGCCATAGACTGGAACAAGACAGTCATAATACATATATTTTGTTAGAGTTTGTATATCTTTTTCTAATCTTTTATTTTCAACTATCTATATTTCATGCTTCATTAAGGTGGGTCTCAGGTAAATAGTATATAAATGGTTCTTTTTATTTTTATTTTAATCTAACAACATTTGTCTTTTTCCTGGAATATTTACTACATTTGCATTTAATATAACCACTCATAAAGTTATTTGTTCTGTTTTATGTTTCACCCATTTTGCCATTTGTTTTTTATTTGTACCATCTTCAATTGTAATAATAAGATGTACAAATTTTGAAAGTAGAGTGTCTTTTCTCTCTGGCACTTAAGATTTTTCTCTTTAACTTTGGTTTTATGATGTGTTGAGGTATAATTTTGTTTGTATTTTTATTGTTTGAATTTCCCTGATTTTTATGAGTATATGGGGTGATATTGTACATATTTTATTAGGATTTTATTAGGACATTCTTATCCATTCTCTTCAACTGTTGCTTCTCATCTATTCTCTTTTTCTTCTCCTTCTGGGTTCTAATTATTCATGTTACACTGTTTGAGGATGTCTCACATGTTTCTTATGCCATTCTGTTTTTCTTTTTTCTCATTATTTCTCCTTTTGTTGTATGTGAGGACAATTTATATTGTCCTAGCTTACACCTTTCTAATCCCCTCTTCTTATGTGACTAAGCTTCTGTGAAACCTATCTAATGAGTTTCTAATTTCAGATATATTATTTATTACCTCTACAATATCCATTTGATTCTTTTGTTGAGTTCCATTCTTCTTGAAGAAACTTCTCTTTTTTTCATCCATTTTGCATATATCTTCTTCCAGTTACTTCAATATGTTTATTAAAATTATGACTTTCAAAGTCACTGTCTAGCCATCCCAATATGTACAATCATCTGTGAGTTTGATTCTATTGGATATTTTTTTCTTCACTAAAAAGCAGTTTTAATGCGAATATTCTCGCGGTCCTAATGTTGTGATAATCAGGGTAGGCTAAACATTTGCTATATTGGAAACCATGCATGTGTCCCCAGACCTAGTTTTTCTCCCTAGGTCTGGTTTTTGGAATGCTGGTGATAAACTAAGCCTGATTTATTATATGACCATACTGTATGGGAAAAGACTGTAACTCTAGGTATCTTTGGTCAACCTTAAGAGATATAACAGGGGGATAGATGTGGCTCAAATGGTTGGGCGTCTGTCTCCCATATGGAGGGACCTGGATTCGGTCCCTGGGACCTCCCGGTAAAAATTAAAAAAAGAAAAATATAGAAGTCGCGTGGGCCACCAGGCCCCATGCACAGGTGCGCCTCCAGGCCCTGTGAGCGGGTGTGCCACCAGGCCCCACGAGCCACGCAGCAACGTGATGATATAACAGGAGAGTGACACAAGGGAGAGCCAAGACAAGACATACCGCAAAACCAGGAACTAAGGTGGCACAGGCAGTAGGATGCATCTCTTCCATATCGGAGGTTCTGAGGATCGAATCCCAGTGAAGACAGGAGGAGAGGGATGAGAAGAGAAGGCAGGAAATGGACATAGAATCGTCCAGTGAATGGACACAGAAACAGCAAAAACTGGGGTGGGAGGATGGATAAAAGTAAATAAATAAATAAATCCTTAAAAAAAATGTAAAGGGGAGGAAGATATGGACTATAGTTAGTAGTAATATTTTGATGCTCTTTCGTGATATGTTAACAAATGTTTCACAGCAATGCGGGGTGTTTGTGGAGGGGTGATGTGTGGGAGCCCTGTATGATGTTATGCATGTTTGTTTTGTAAGTTCATGATGTTTGCTGAACAATTACGGTTTATGTATGTTCATGTATGAATGATATACTTCAATAAATTGTTTTTTTTTAAAAAGCAGTTGTAGGGGAGTGGGTGTAGCTCAATGGTTGAGCACTTGCTTCAAATATATGAGGCCCCAGGTTCAATCTCCAGCAACTCAAAAAAAAAAAAAGCAGTTGTGGCTTCTTCACACCCTGTAATTTTCTATCTGCCAGATTTTGTTTTTAAAAGAAAACAGAGACAGAAGTCAATGTTATTTACCCCATTAAGGGCAAATCCCTTTCTCTGTAAGGCAGATCGTGGAGTAGGCTGATCATATCAATCCCACAAAAATTGATTTAGATAAGGACAGAGTTGCAGCTTCATTTATATTCATCTCTGGCTTTTACTTGCCTCTCAGGAAAAATCTTTCATGTGTTTGTCACAGGCTCCTTCCTCTAGAAAGATTTTTGCTTCTAAGCACTTTCACCCCAACTTTCCAGTCTCCCTCACTGACCCAGAATTCAGGAATAATACCATGAGAAAAATTTGGTGGAAATATTTGGAGTTCCTCCAGACTCCAATTTTTACTCCATCCCAAGCAACTATCAAAAGCTCTGCTCATTTCTCTTTCATCCAAGAGAATCTTAGTTTCCTAGGCTGCCATAACAAAGTACCACAAATGGAGTGGCTTAAAACAACAGAAACTCATTTGCTCATGGTTCTGGAAGCCAGAAGTCTGAAATCAAGATATCAGCAGGTCCATGCTTTCTTCAAAGTCCATATAGAAAACTCTGTCCCAGGCCTCTTCAACTACTAGTGATTTGCCAGCAATCCATGGCATTCTCAGTCATCACATGGCATTCTCCCTTTTGACTTTCTGTCTGCCTTTGACCAAATATGCTCTTCTTACAAGAGCACCAGTCATAAAAAATTAAGGGCCCATCCTATTCCAGTATGATCCCCCTTTAACTTGCCTAATTTGATCTAATGACCCTATTCCAAAATAAAGTCATATTCTGAGGTACTGGGAATTAGGGCTTCAACATATCTTTCGGGGGACACAGTTCAGTCCATAACAATCTCTTTGCCTATTGCAAGTCTGTACCTTAGCCCATAACCAGCCTCTGAAAATCCCTTAAGTAGGAAGATTACCACTGATCTCTACTCATCTAGAAATTACTTTTCCCTATCTAGAATGTAATTCCTCTATTTAGAATGCTTTGCATCCATAGCTTTCTCGTGTGTTTCAGAAGTATATTATTCTTACTTATATCTTTTTTTTGTTTGTTTGTTTGTTAGTGTGGTGAAAGCAATGGTTGGCTACTACCTTCTATATCCTGTCGGAAGCAGAAGTTCTTCATATGAATTCATGTTATCAAGTAAGTTTTCCTTTTACAGGAGTTTCATGTGGTCCTCTCTTCTTCATAGTTGATGTGGTAGAAACAATGGTCTCTACTACCTTCTATAGTCTATCAGAAGCAGAAGTTCTTTGTATTAATTCTTGTTATCAGGTAAGTTTTTCTTTTACAGAAGTGCCATGTGGCTCTCTCTTATAAAATTCAGACTCACTTTGTCAAGTTCATCTAAGAAACTCTTGAGACTTTTATTTTAGTTGTTTTGCATTTATAGATTAATGTAAGTGCTAATTGCTTTCCTTAAGCATGTCTTTCAACCCATGAACATATTATATCATCTCATTTATCTAGGTCTTCTTTAATGTCTTTCACTAAAGTTTTATATCCATAAAAGTCTTGCATATTTCTTACAAGGTTTATTCCTATATGCAATTTATTGCCAATGCAATTATAAATGGCATATTTTATTTTATTTAATTTTCTAAATATTTATTAATGGACTCTAGAAGTGAAATTGAGTCTGTGTATTAATCTTATAACCAAAAAATGTGTTATACCTTATTATTAATTTTAATTATTTATAAATTATTTGAGGTTTTCTGTAATGGCAATCATATCACCTGTATATAATTGTATTTTTCTTACTCTCCAAAAAGAATGTTCGTTAAAAGTTGTGATCAATATACATAGCAGCAATATTCACAATTGCTAAAACATGGAACCAGATAAAGTATCCATCAACCAATGAATGGATAAACAAAATGTGGTGTATACATACAATGGAATACTATTCAGCTGTAAGAAGAAATGAAATTGGAATGCATATGACAACATGGATGAAACTTGAGGATATTATGTTGAGTGAGATCAGACACATAAGGACAAATATTATATGGTCTCACTAATATGAACTAAATACAATGAGTAAACTCATGGAGGTAAACTCTAGAGTATAGATTATTAGGAAATATAATGTAGATTGAGAATGGGAGCTGATACTTAATATATGTAGAATTTTTGATAAAGTTTATTGTAAAAGTGTAGAAATGAATAGAGTTGAGAGTAGCACATTATTGTTGAGTATAACTAACACTTGCTGATTTATAAATGAGATTGTAGCTTGAAGGGATAGTCTGTGGACGTAAATGTCAATTGAAAGGAAAGGAGAATAATCTAAGGAATGTGTAACAGTGATTTCAGTGGTGGATGAGAATTGTGGTTAATAATATAAATATAAGAATGCCCTTCTTTTACAAATTTTTAATAATATGGTGATACACGGGAAAATTACAACTAATATGACAATAGTTAATAGTAATATTGTAATATTTTTGCTGCAATGGCAAAAAACACATTATATCAATTCTAAGAGACCCTCTTTCATGGTTTGTAGCAAATGTTTCACAACTATGCAAGGTGCTGTTGGCGGAGTGATGTATGGGAGCCCTGTATGATGATACGCATGTTTCTTTTGCAAGTTTGCAACTTTAACTATACACTTATTGTTTATGTATGTTCATGTATGAATGATATAGTCAATAAAATTTTATTTTAAAAACTTTATTTAAAAATCCAATAATTATGCTCTTGTAAATAAATACAAGGAGCAAAAAACTGTGGGGCTGGTTTCTCTCTCTCTCTCTCTCTCTCTCTCTCAGGAAGACCAGAATGTTAGAACTAGACTGAGCAGGACAGAATTTTGCCAGCTGAGCACTTGCTTAGTAAGTTGCGTCTCTACATTTGCCCTTTACAAAAACAAACATAATTATTTGGGTTGATCATAAAGTTTTGGTAATGGATGGATGGTAGCACAACATCGTGAGCATAATTAACAGCACTAAATTGTATGTATGAATGTGGTTAAAAGGGGAAATATAGGGTTGTATATATGCTAATAGAATAATTTTTTAAATAGGACTGTACAACACCAACAGTAAGCCCTTTTGTAAATGGTGAATTATAGTTAATAGCACAGTTATAAAAATGTTCCTCCACGAATTGTAACAAAGGTACCACAATGATGCAGAGTTTTAATAATAGTGTGGTATATGGGTGATATATGGGAACTCTGTATTTTATGCATGATTTTTCTGTAAACCTAAAACCTCTCTAATAAAAGAAATTAAGAAGGTCTCTTGATTAGTTCCTGACCTTATATGGAATAATGACAACATTTCTTCATTAAATATACTTTTTGAGGTAAGGATTTTTATAGAAACCCTTTATTAGGTCATAAAAATTCCCTTCTATCAGTAGTATCCTAAGCATTTATTTACAATGAATGGATTCTAAATGTATCTAACATTTCCCTGTGTCTTTTTATAAAATTGTTAAATTTTTCTCCTTCAAATTGTTAATGTAGTAAATTATAGTCATTGATTTTCTTGCGTTAAGTCTCTGTTACATTCCTGACTTAAGCAACCTAGTCCAAGAAATATGTATTTCTTTTTTGTACATTACTCTTTAGGTATGCTAATATTTGGCTAGACATTTTTGCAACATTGTTCATGAATAAGATATCCTGAAATCTTCTTTCTCACTCACTGTTTTTGAAGAGCTTAATATCAAGGAATGCTATTCTCATATAATGAGCTGGAATGGCCCTCCTTTTTTTATAGTCTGGAATCATTGATGTTAACACTGGAGCTATTCATTACTTGACTCTGGAAAAAATTTCCAACCAAGAAGATGTTCCTTCTGACTTAAGTATGTGTTTTAGGTTTTCCTTAATGAGAGTCCATTTTGGGCAAACTCTTGTGGGTTTCCTTTGAAAATATCATTACTTGTTCTCATTCTTGTGATTTTCCTAGTACACAGCTCTGCACTGCCAGTTATTTTCTCTTTGGATATTAAATATATCATTCCACTCTCTTAAAGCTTCTATTGTTACTGTTAAGAAATCATCCCTTAAACTGTCATTCCTCTGAATATAGCTGTCTATGTTCCTGGATACTTTTAATTTTCTATTTGTCTTTGCTCATTGGAATTTTCACTGTTACTTTTAGGCATGGGTTTCCTATTTTTCACTTTAACCTATCTATCTTCTCTTTTCCTTAATCAATCTCCTCAATTTTCCTTCCCAATGATTCTCTTATATTCTGGGAAACTTCTCCATTTGTCTCTCCAGTTTACTAATTTGCTCTTCAACTTTGTCTAATGAGCTGCTAAACTCATTTAAGTTTTTCTACTTGACCATTTTTATAAATCTCACTTTTAACTCCTTTTCAAGCCATTATTTTATATTTGTGTCTAATAATTCTAATATCTAATGTTTCTGCAGATTGGATTCTGTGGGTTGTTTTTTCTACTGGCTCTCATTCAGCATGACTTGCTTATTTTGTTTTCCTTTGTTTTGCTTTGCTTTGTTTTTGTTATTACTGTGAGGTCATATTACTGTGGATACAATTTGAGCCCTGAGCTGTGGTGATTTTCATGAGAGATGGTTTTTGTCTGGTCCTGACAGGTTCCTGGGAGCACTACTAACCAGGGACTACTTTACACTGAAAATTTGTAAAAAGAGAATTGAGACCACCCAGGAAATGTGAATTCAAGTCTGTAAAACTGAAATGAGATGGCTTGTGGTTACAAAGTCTGAAGGAACATTTTTCTTTCCCCACCACACAGTATCGAAGTTCAAGACAGAATATTTTTCTTGTACTCTCTTGAGAGGTGAGTGTATGGGTTATGGAGAGATGGTCCCTTGTGAGCCTCCCATCTTGTATAGATCTGGGGTTTACATTCTGTTCTCACTTCCTAAGAGTCCCTGAAAACAAACATCCTGCACAGCAAGTTCCCTCTGTTGGTTCCAGATTTCATTTCATTTTTTTGGCCTCTGAGAATTCCTTACTTTCTTGTTTGTTCACAGATGCATTCATAAAGACTTTAAGAAGTGTTTCCTCCAGCTTTTTTATTTGTTTTCAGCAGGGTGGCTCTTAAGACAATCTGCCTGAAACAGAAATATAAGTTTACTAATTTTTGAATACTATATTATGAATGAAAATAGCAATGCTTAGAGTCAAATACATTTCATCTAAAGAAATATAATATTGGCTTAATAATTGTTATTTTAACTTGAAATTATAACTTATGCAATATAAACTTATAACTTATGGAAAAATAAAACTTTGAAAAATACCCCAAATTATGCCTGCATCAGAAAAAATTTCATTTAAGGAATTTGCTTTCTCCTGAACCCCATCAATGACAGCCATCTTTCTCAGATTTATTAGTCCTAACATCTTTCATTTTAATTGAGTGGAAATAAACATTTGGTGGTTGAGTGTCTGAGAATTCAACAAAAAATTGCACACCCTCCTATTCTGGAGGAGTTTACACTTCAGTGGGAAAATAATATAAGTGACCAAATACTTAGAGCAATTTGATATATGTAAAAGGTAAGAAAAACAACTATTTATATAGTAACACAAATAGAAGAATGGAGCTTGTTAGTAACTCAGCCTGCTTCTTTGTGTGGGGAGGGAGGAACTGGCATGATCTGAATTTTTTTCACAAAAGAGGCATCATAAGAACAGAGGATTTAAAATAAATAAAGTTTTCAGGCAAGCAAGAGAATAAAGGATGTTCTGAGATTTAGGAAGGGAAAACAGATTAGGTGAATGTAAAGAGATGTAAACCAGGATCGTGTGGGCAATAAACAACAAATAGCTTGGTCATATAAAAATTTAAGGAGCAAGGAGAGGGCTAGTGAGAATTGAATTAGACACATTGGCATGGACCATGGAAAGGAGTTTGGATTTTATCTTCTAGATGTCTAGGAAGTATTGTTTTAAGCAGCAAAGGGGCAATAACAGATTTGTACAACAGAAATATCATTCTTGAAAATTGTGGGGGATGAAATATGTGGAATATGCCATTTTCTTTGTTCTTGCATTTATTCTTTATTTCTTTATATTTCGCATAGCATTTTCTATATATTTTTCTATAATTCTATAAAATTTAACCATTTAAATGGAAATAAGTCATTTATAAGTACACCAAGAAAATTTGTTTTCCTTCCCCATATAGCCCATATATATATACATATATATCATAAAATAGTTTTATACATGTTACATTGCTAAAGTGGCATTTCCAGGTTCAAGTTTAGAAACATGTGTAAAAAATATGTGATGCATTTCCACACTGACCTCCAAAAATGTATACCCATATTCACTACCACAGGGTTCATAAGAGTACCCATTTTCCCATACACTCTCCAACATGAGAATTGCAGTCCATGATTTAATTATAACTTATTTGGCTATTAAGATAACTTATTTTTAAAAATGTATTTAGAGGCTATCTATGTTTCCTTTTGGTGAATTGTCTCTTTATATTTTTTTAGTTTTTCCATTGTGATGTAAAAATTTTAATAATTGTTTGTAAGTGTCCCTGTGTTTTAAGAATATTAGTACTCTGTCATACATAATTTTTATATAGACCCAGTTTTGATGAATTTAAAGTTTATAATTTTTCTTGACATATGAACATTTTTTTTAACATTGTTAAATCTATCAGTAGTTTTCTTTTGGTAAATTAGTTTTAATGCTTTAAAAGACCTATTTTTTTTTGAAGATAACACAGATATGTACTCATCTATGTATTCTTATTCTTTCATGATTTCATTTTTTAATTTTGCATATTAAATTCGACTAGGATTTATTTGGTATGTGGTAGGAGTTAGAGAACTGACTTGATTCTTAAGAATTTAGTAAATATTCTGAAACATGTACTAACATTTTCTCCACTGAATCAAATATCACTTTTATAATGCACTGATTTTGCAAATAATCAAAAGTTGTTCATTGACTTTGTTCTGTGGGATCTTTATCTATTCATATACTAGTTGTTTTAATGATAGCAGCTTTATGACATATTTAAAATCTGTATGTTTCCCCTGATTATTTTTTGTCAGTGTGTATTAATTATTATACAAGAAATTCAAAATGATTTTGGTGTATTACAAAGAAACATCATTTAATTTCCAATTTTCAAATTTTTATTAATATTTTTTAAAAATATCTATAGCTAAAAAAATAATAAAAGGAGATTAAATAGTAAACAGTGGAAAATATGTCTCCTTTACATTCTCCCCAATACTTAATTCTCCTCTGCAGAGGTAGCCAACATTACTAATTAATGCATACCCTTTATGATATATTTGATGCATATACATGCAAATCTTATATATCTATTTCCCTTTCCATTATCTACTTTTTTCCAAAAATCATATTGTGAAAAAATATTATTTCTTTCAAAAATATGATTTTTAGTTGATTTTTTCTTTTTCTTCTTTTAGTACTTTAGATGTTTTATGCCTTTAATATTTTTTCTTTATCTTTTGTATTTTTTAGCAGTTTCAATATGGTGTGTCTAAGCATTTAAAAATTGATATTTTTATTAATCACATTAAGTCTTCTGAGCTTCTTGCATCTGTGGTTGGTAGTCTTTCATTACTTTGTGGAAATTCACAGCTATTATCTCTTCATATATTTCTTCTTCCCCATTCTCTCTTCTCCATCTGAAAGTTCAATTACACATAGATTTGTATACTGTCTCATACTGTCTCATGGATGCTCTGGGATTGTTTTATACTTTTACTATTTTCCCCATATCTAAGTTTGACTGATTTGTACTGACTTTTCTTCAACTTTATTGACTTATTCTTCAGCTATCCCCTGTCTACTGATAAGTCCAACAAAGGGGTTCATTATAACTGATATTTTATTTTTGTTTTTAGCATTTCCATTTGTCTCTTTTTAAAGTTTCCTTCTTTCTGCTGATATTCCCCATCTGTTCATGTCTGTTGTCTATTTTTGTTCAGTTATTTAAAACTAGGTAGCTTAAACAACTGAATCATTTCTGGGTATGCTTCTATCAACCGTTTTACTTTCTAATGATGTTTTTCCCCCTTGCCTTTTTGGAGTGTCTTTTAAGTTTTCATTGAGTAACAATTTTAATTGTTTCTTTCTTACCACTTTAATAGTAGCCAAAGGTGAAAAATTTTGTATGTGTTTTCTCTCCTCAGAGGGATTTGTTATGAGTTGGAATTCAGTATACTTACTTAGTTCCTTCTGATGAGTTCAAGAAAACTTACTATTTTGTTAATTAAATAGATTTTTCTGGGAATTATGTTCTCTTCCAACTTTCTACACCCTAAGCAGTAACTCCTTAAAGTTAGCTGCACATATTTGTTTTACTGCATAAATTTTAACATTTTAAGTTCCTTTAAAAACTTATTGTTTTAAAATCAACTTTCTTAGGTTCCTTCATGATCCCCATGTAAATCATATTATTATTTTTATTGGAATCAAGAAAAATATTTAAATATATTATGGGAAACTGATATATTTATGATGTTAAGTCTTTTGTGAACAAATGGCATTTTATCAAACAATATGACTTTGTTAGATTAAATCACTTTGCATATCTCAAGAGTTGTTTATTTTTAACTTTACTTTTTAACGTATGTCTTGACTATTACTTGTTATGTTTCTTGCTCAGTTGTTGATAATTTTGTGTGTGTTGTTGTAAAGGGGATGTTTCTTACATTATATCTTTAAACTAGTTGCTTTCTTTATATGTGGAAATCATGATCATGCTAAATTGCCTTATCTTCTGTAGTAGTTTTTAATTGATTTCCTTACAGTTTTAAGTAGAATAGTTAATTTTTGAATGCAGAGTATGTTGCTTTCCTTTCCCAGATTTTCTTGTGATTTATTACTCATGCTTATTATCATTGGCTAGCACTTCCAGAACAATGTGAAATAATATTAGTGATAGTGGTACTCTGCATTGTTGCTGTCTCATTAAGCAGGATGCTAACAATTAGGTTGGAATGCTATATCATAGTTTTTAAGTATCTACCTTTTTCTATTTTATGAAGATTCTTTCTCATTAATGGATACTTTATTTTATGAAATGCCTTTTCTTGCATCTATAGAGTTAGGGATATCTGATTTTTTCCTTAGATCTATTAATGACAAAAAATGTTAATAATTTTTGTTTTCTGGATTTAAACTCATTTGTTCATGATCTTGTTGTGATCTAAGAAAAATTGGTCTGTAGTTTTTGTGAAAAGTTTTTGAACATTATTATCAATTTTATGATTTATACATAAAAGGAATTTAATGGCTTTCCATTTTTAAAAAAATAGTATGAAAGTTTAAATAGCTTTGGAAAATTATCTGTTTTTTAATGGTTTAAAGCATCTTTGGAGGAGGGTACTCTTAAACCACATTCCCTGATTTTTCTGTAGTAAATAATGTATAGATTTTTCTATTTCTTCTTCAATCACTTTTGGTAAATTGTGTTTTCCAGTATTTCACCCAGATTTTTCAAATGCTTTTGCATAAATTTGAGAAGAATTATCTCTAGTGACCTTTTATATTTTGCATCTGTGGTTATTTTTCATTCTTATTTCTTATTTCAGTGTGCTTATTTCTCCTTGGTTTAGTTAGTGGCTGTTTTTTTTCAGTAAACAAGATTTTGTGTTTATTTATTAATTTTAATGCTTTATTTGTTGTTGGTTTTTATTAATCTCTGATATAATCACACCCTTCCTTCTGCTGTCTTTTGGATTATTTTGTTCTTTTATTAAAAAGTTGTTAAGTGGATTCTTATTTTTAAATATTCCATCATTCTTACATATTAATATAAATTGTTTCATACTCTTTTCATCATCATTTTTTCCAGATACCTTATGATAATTTGTATATTTTCTCTAACTCAAGAGTTGTTTAAATCCTTCTCTCTTTTCTTTTTCTTCATTTCCAAGTAGTGGAGGATTTACATTATCTGACCTTTAGGCATTTTTATCAGAATTACATGTAATGCATAAAATAATTTGTAAAGAAATTTCAGGATTAGCAATGTTGAATTACTCTTGGAGTACTTCTTTGAATCTATTAACATTTTATTTTATGTCCCAGACTGAAGGCTTTTAGGTTTTTTTTTATATAAGTGAGCACAATTTTTATACATTTTAAGCTGTTTATATTTGTGTAGCTATTGAGAATAAAATGTATCTATGTTTTCTGCTTTGGGGCAGAATATTCTTGGTATTTTAAAATCCTTTTATAATCCTTAAACTAACATCACAAAACTTTCTTAATAGTCATAATATTTTTCATTTTGTCCACTTGGGACTGTCAATCATATTGTGGTTGTCACAGTTGTCCAGGGATGTAATTGACAGAAAGATGTGCACACATACTGGCCCAGGATACAATTCAGAATATGATTGGTAAGTGATATGACGTTACACATAGACAGACAAGCTTCTCTAGCCTTTAAGTTTCTGTAATGTAATCAGCAGCTGATGATACCACATGATTCAGTTAAGTTACCCTGCAAGGAGTTCCTTTGGCCATTTTCATGTGTATAGTCTGTAGGTGGGAAGGTGCTGAATGCATCATCCTTCCTCCTCTAGCGACTCTACAGTTTAGTCTCTAACTTTACAAGCTACAACTTGCTGGTAGAAGCCCTGGCACATTCTTATCAAGATGCTAAATAAATTGAATGTCAATATTCCAGAGTAACTTTTCCAGGCATATCATATACCTAGGGAGTTCATACTTTAGGTTTATTTGAAGTTTTATTTTTCCTGAACATAATATAAATAAAATACAAGTTTTCATCTCCATTCCTTTCTCCTCCTTCTTTTTTTTTTCCTTAAAGCATTGCTAGATTTTTTAAAAACTTTTGCTAGATTTTCAAGAAGAGTGTTGAACAGTAATGCCGATAATGGTATCTTTATTTAAGTCTGTATTTTTGTAGGAATAACTAGAGATTTTCAAATAATTTTGTTATAGGCCATGCATTGATTTATTCTTTATCGCAGTAAGAGAATTATTTTGTTTCTAGAAGGTAGAAGATGTTTGTATTTTTGCTTCTTTAATTCAAGTATGAGATGTTTAAATATTTTCAAATTAATTTTGGTGTCTATAAAGATAATTTTTATGATTTTTAGTCTTGATTTATTGATATTTTGAATTATATTAATGGATATCTCTATTTTAAATAATTTTTGCATTCCTGGAATAAAGATAGCTTATATTTCTTTAACATTTTTACTGACTTTTAAGGCAAGATACAAACTAGTGAATCGGCTTGAACTAATACATTGTATAAACAAAGGATCATGAAAGTCAGATGCTTCTCAGAGTAATAATTTGTTTATGGTTAATGTTGCCAATTCTGAATCACCCTGGCTCTACCACTTTATCTGTTTTACTGGTTATATTGCTGCAAGAAAAAGCCCCAAATCTCAGTGACTGAAAACAGCAAAGGTTTATTTCTTACTCTTAATACATGTCCATAATGCTCGCCTGCTCTGTGTCATCCTCACCCTCCCAGGACCCAGGATGAGGGAACAGCCAGTTACTCCAACATGACCCTTGTCGTTACAGGGGAAAAGAAAGAGAACATGGCAAATTGCTAGGTGTCCCTTAAAGCTTCCAGCTAGAAGGAATTTTCTGCTCTCATTACCCTAAATAAAACAAGTCACCCAGCTAACAATTGATTAAAGCAAGTCACATAGACAAACCTAACTTCAAGTGGATGGGGAAGTAAAAACTAACATGCATTTGTGAAAAGAATCAGAAATATTTAGTGGACAGCATTAATAGTGACATCAACTGTTCTGAGTTATGAGAATTAAGGCAGGTTAATTATCTTTCTAAACTTCAGATGATAATAGAATATACCTAGAGAGCAATTTTCAGGAACTAAATAAGCTCATACATGGAAAGTCTTCAGTGTAGTGCCTAATAATGAAAGAGTAGTCAATATATGTGAGCTGTCATTATTACTATCACTGCCACCACCACCCATCACCACCACCATCATCATCACTATGACATATTCAAATCAATTTTGTTCAAGTAAAATTTAATATTTTATATCTGTTTGTGTTAAATTACCCAATATCTTCATTATTTATTCCTTGACTATTTCATTAATAAGAAAAAAAAATGAATTTAACTACAATTATTTTCTTTAATACTTATGAATACTTAAGGACCATTAGGCAAATATCAACATTTGTACTTCAGCATGCATGGTAGCTCAGAAAGAAAAACAAAAACAAAAAGAAACAAAAAACCACATGTTCTTAATCTTAAACCCATACCTGTGGATGTGACCCCATTGTAAATAGGACCTTTTGAATATGTAATTTTTTATGGTCAAAAAGCTTGCATTTAGAATTAGCCAGCTGGATTCAGTTTAGAAGACCCCAATTTTGCTGGCAACATTCAAAGCATCATAGTCAGGAGCTAGTTGAACACATACCTTCTTCTCTCCATCAGGGTGGTGACCTTGGCCAGGTCAAGGTTGTAGAGCTTCTTCTCGGCCTGTTTGTCTTGGTGCTTGTTGGCCTTGACATCCACAATGAACGCAAGTGTGCTGTTGTCTTCCATCTCCTTCATGGTTGACTCAGTGGTTGCGGCAACTTGATAAAGGCACAGTGGCCAAGCTTGCTTGTCCTGGGAGTGCTCCTCCGAGGATATGTGGGCTGACTTCAGAGATGCAGTGTCTTGGGCCGCCTGAAGGTGGGTGACGTGCGGCTCTTCTTTTCTTTGTGCTGTGGACGCCTTTCAGTGCTGCCTTCTTGGCTTTCAAAGCCTTTGGTTTCCGCTCCATCTTCATGAAAAAAAAAAAAAGGAAGATGTTATTTTTAATTAATATGGTCAACTGAGTCAGCATGGGTCTTAATCCTCTTACTGGAACCTTATAAAAGGAAAGCAATGGGTAGGAGCAAGAAACTGAAAGTCAAGGGGACCTGGAAGAGAAATTAAAGAACAAATAAATTGTATGTAAAGGAGAAAACACTAAACATTTAAAATATTAACATTACTTTTAAGGCTTCATGCAAATTTTTTTAACAATGCCACAATACCCTAGAGTCTTTCTTTACGCTAGTGAATGACATTTTAGTGCCTGAGTTTTATAAGCTCCCATAACTTTTCCTTTTTTCAAAGGAAAAAAAGGCATTGATAAAATCTTTAAATGCTGCTAAAGAGTTTTTATAGAGATGCAGAAAGACGTAAACAGTAAAAAATTATTCACTAGACTTTTACAAATAGATTTTAGCATAATTTTCATTCTTGGGCCCAGATGTTGCTGAAAAATTTAAACAATAGTTGTCTGTAATCAGTTTTTTCATCTGTGAATATCTGTGTGCAATCAAAATCATGTTGTTTCTACACAGGAGAACAATTGATTAGAATGATTTAGAAGGAAAGGGAGCTGAGTTGTACAGAGTGATACATGCTAAACCACATAACTAAAACTAAGTTGAAAAATCATTTCTAGTGCATGTGCCCCTTTCCAAAAGAAAACGTCCCCATATTCTTACCTTCTTAGAAGGGAACAGAAATGCATTACTATACATACACAAGGTATATCTGTGAAGTTTCAAAATAATGAAAAGAAGAAAATCAGATCAACAGCTCCATTTTTGTATGAGAAAACTTCTCCACTCCTCTAATCCCAGGCCCTTGGTCAAGATGAATGGCTTCATCTTTATCCCATCCTTTCCACATTGTCTTTTCCCTCTTGTGTAGCACGAACATACTCAAGAACATCTTTATAACATACCCAAGAGCAAGTATTTAATCACCCTTTTATAAGACTGAAATATGTGTGTGCAGGGTATGTATCATTAGTGCCTAGTCCAGTGCTTGGCACAAAATAGGTGCTTGTGACAGTTTGAAGCTTTTCATGAATCCCAAAAAAAAATCATGTTCTTGAAGCTAATCCATTCCTGTGGGTGTGGCACCCTTTGATTGGGTTGAATTCAGCTGGGGGCTTTGATTGGATTGCTTTAGTGAGATGTGACCAAGGGTGGCTCTTGGTCCTCTTGCAAGAGGACCATTTTGTAAATGAAGGACAGAAAACAAAGACACACAGAGAAAAAAGCCACAGAGACAGAAAAACCCTGATAGGCTGGAAGAGATGAGGCCCAGAGGAGAGGGGAGAGATGAACCATATGCCTGGTCCCTCACAGCTGAGCTCAGGGAAGCCTGGAAGATGATAGCTGGAAAATGTGCTTATTAAAATTTCTTCACTTAAGCAGCCCTGAAAATTCTAAAACTAATTGAGCTGATTTTTTATTAATCTGATTTTAGAAGTTTACTCTTTATACTTAGTTCCCCGAAGGATATTAGCCAGGCATTTTCACTTTTGGTTACAGGAAAAAGATAATGTCTCAAAGCAAAACCACATAGAATGGTGTAAATCTGTAACTTTTCTCAGAGACCTTGATCTCCTTGAGCAGTGGGCTAAGAAAGGAGCCTTGCACCTGGCACAACAATATCTAACCTGTGGTTTATTAGCCACTGAAATCAAGGACAAATTCAATGTGCTTGAGACAACACATTGACAAATTGTACGTACCCTCCACACAAGACCCCTGGAAGATCTGACATCATCATCACTTTTTTTTTAAACTGGTTTTTCTTCTCAACTACCCCTTTTCTTTTCTTTTCTCTTTTCCTTTCCTTCCCTTCCCTGCCCTGCCCTGCCCTTTACATTTTTTCTTTTCTTTCCTTTTCTTTTCTTTTTTCCTATAAAACCCTAGCTCGCATTTTCACTTTTTATTGGTTTTGGGAAGACTCCTCCAGTTCCTTGCTTGTGCCCTTACAATAAATCACCTCCTCACTGAGAGACACATTGCTCCTTTGTGGCGCTGGATCAGGAGGGGCCTTTCTATTGGAAATAGCTGTGCTTACGGTAGCAAGGAGGCAGCGACCCTTACCAGCAGAGCCACCATTGCGTCTCACCACATGGCAGGAGTCCAGCATCACCTGCCATCGACCTTCCGTGAGACGGCATCTCTGATTATGCCTTGGTTTGGACATTTTCATAGCCTCAGTTCTGTAAGCTTTTAAGCTAATAAATCCCCCCTTATAAAAGCCAACCCTTTTCTGTATATTGTTCCCAGCAGCTTTTAGCAAATTAAGACAGTGCTTAATGCACTTCAAAAAAAGAGGGACGAGGCAGGGATGGAGGGAGGGAGGGGGAGGAAAGGAGGGAAAGTAATGAGAGAGAGAGAGGGAGACAGGGAGAGAAGAAGGGGAAGATAGAAGGTGAGAAGTAAAGAAAAAAGGAGGGAAGGAAGGAAGGAGGGGAGAGAAAACAAGATTGAAAAAGCCATAGGGAAAAAAACCTTGATACAGTATTTAAAAAGTCGTTTCAATCCGCAAGAAAGGTTCTTTTCTTCCTATTTCTTAACAAGGATTTTATGCCTACAGTGAACAGCTTGAAACTGTCAATGGTCATAAAATTCTGGTAAAGTAGCAAAATCGGTGCACTTGTTTTAACCAACATAGACTCAAGTGTAAAATATTTGGATGGGTGAAAAGAAAAGCGTAATAAAATCATAAATTTTATTAAAGAAATGGCTGAAAAGTCACCTTAAGGAAACTTTTTTCTCACTGTGCACTCTTTTATTAATATATGTACACATTAGTGTATAAATAGATACCTGTGATTTGACATTAGTTGGGAATAAAAGCGAATTCTTTCTGTCTTTCTTATCTGCTATAAAATTTTCATTGCCCAAAAACCTTCAAATCCATCCTAAAACCTCAGGTAAGGATTTCTTTTCATCACAGTGTGTAGGCTTAAGTCAGGGATTGGGTGGCTGGCAGCCGCCGTTTTCTCTCAAAAGCCATGACCTGAGATCTCAGCCATTCAGAAATGACATCTCAGTTAGAAAGCTAATTCATTAAAATTATTTTCTAATCCCTGAAAATCTTACATGCTTTGCTTTATTCCTGAGTTTATTCCATGTGATGTCACTAATTTCCATTTTTAATTCCTAATTTTATTCAAATAGAAAAAAAAAAAAAGCTTTACTTGAAACTTCTCTCCCACCGTGGCATTTCTCGTCATCGTAAAGCATGTGTTCTCTCGCTTCAGTTGTTGCACAGGTGGTCAGACAGAGAACAGAGCGCTTGTGTTTAGCCTGTGTGTTTCTGCTTATCTCCTATAATAGTTCCATTTGGATTCACCTGCTTCCTTCTATTTGATCTCTAACTCCTGATGATGAGTGTATATATAGCTAACGCAGTTGCCTGGAGTTTCGGTATATGCCAGCTGCTCAACAAGTTTGAGCAAGTGTCACATTCCTCTTCTAGGTAAAAATGTTTATTTGTTCTAATGTGAAGCTTACCATATATTTATCTTTTCCTGCTCAACACTTTCTCTTTTCAATTTAGGAATGCCTTTTTGGCAAAACTATAACACTTGTGACTTATGTAGGTCCCTGGCTGACTATAGTAAGTGCTTAATAAATATTAGAAATGATGTTGATGGGATCCAGAAAACATATTTACTCACTCAGAATATAATGTTTCATTAACTCAGCATACAAAAATCACAAAGGAAAGCATATTTTTGGAAAAAAACACACACACACACAAAACTTAGATATTGATTTTATATTTTCTGCCTCAGTGACACAAAATGAAAATTTGAAATCCATTTTTTTGTCTGCATTAGTCATTTATGCATACACACACACTAATCTTTTTAAGGTATAGAATCAACTAAATGTGGCACTGAATTCTTTTGAAAACAAAACCCCTTATACACGATCATATTTTTCAGCTCTTTTAAAAAATTTTTTTACTAAGTAATATATATGCAACTCAAAAGTTCCCATTGTAACACTTTCAAGTGTACAATGCAGGGTATTAATTACATTCCCAATATTTTGATGCTTCACCAACATCTGTTACCCAAACTTTTGTTAATTAAAAATTGTATTAGAGAAGTTGATTGTTTAAAGAAAAATAATGTGGAAAATACAGAATTCCTATACACACACACACACACCCCACACACACATACACACAGCTTTCCCTATTATTAACATTTTGTATTAGTGTGGTACCTTTGTTACAATTGATGAAACAATATTATTATAATTATACCACTAACTACAGTCCATAGTTTACATAAGAAATCAGTTTGTGTTTTATAGTCCTATTTTTTTTAACCTCAACTTTTTCATCACCTCAAACAGAAAATCAGCATCCTTTTAGCAGTAACTCCCCACAAAAGTGGCATTATTGACTCTTCCTGTTTAAAGGGAAAAAGTAAAAGGGAAAATATTCTGGAGGGAAGGTGGGTGTGATAAGTAAAAGGATTTTCTACTTATACTATGCATGTCTATTTCAGACATGTTTTTGACAAGTAGTCAAAAGGCACAACCTTCAAATAAAGAAAAATGGGCTTCTGGAACTCTAAAATCATACTTAGCTTGAGCTGAGTGTAAACAATGTTTTGGTTTTCTTCATGATGAAATCATGTCCTGGGTCTAAGGTTATGCCAGTGAGGAAAAGAACCCTCACTGAATGAAATCAATGACAGAACTCTTTACATGGAGCAATGCATACATATCCAGTACCAGAAAGTATCAAAAGATGGTGATGTTTTAGGATTTGAAGAGACAGTAATGGCATTTACCACAGAGACTTTTAAAAGATATAATTTTGTATAATATGCACAGCCTATATTTCAAACCTAAGATTATATTAATTTGGAAGCAATTGTGACATTAATATAATTTGTGTAAAAATCATAAATCAGGGGTGGCGCATTTATGTAATTATCGTTCAGATATATGATCATTGTATTTTTCACAACTTCCTAAGCTTTATACTCAACATAAAAGCTACCATGCATAACTCAATTTTTTGGTAATCTTTTCAACAAAATCAGTAATATCACTTAGAATATGACTTTCAGAACATTCTTTCCCACATTCATTCCGTCAATGGGAGTTTTGTCTTTATTAATTCTCTCTTGTTTAAAAGGCAAATTTTATGTTTTCTCACATTCATAAAGTTTCCAGCTCTTTCAAAGACTGAATTACATAATACAAAATAGCCTTATTTACTATTTTAATACATCATTTCCTGCAACTAGTGACAAGAACACCATTAGCCACTGTGAGTTTCTGAAAACATAAATACGTAGTATTTTCTGATATGAGTAATACTCTAATTGAGACCAGCTTTAATTGAGGAATGATTTCCTGGCCAAGGACTTAGCATATAATAAATCACTTGTACAACAGAGATATTTCATTAAAACAATGATACAGCAATTAGTACATCTACAGCCATTCAAACTGCTAAAATTATATTAAAAGTTATAGAATGTTGGAGTTGGAGCAGTCCAGCATCTTTATTTTACAGATTTAGAAATTAAGATCCAGAATGTCTGTGACTAAGGTCATAGAGCCAGATGGGCACACATCTGAAACTAAATACTTTGATTTTTAAACCCACACCATAAAATATTTTAAATATAGGTAACTGCATATTGTACATTGATTGTGTTAAAGATTTTTTTAATTTTTAAAAAAAGATTTATTTATTTATTTCTTCTCCCCTCATTGTTTGTGTTCGCTGTCTGCTCTCCCTCCTGTTCGTTGTGTGCTCTCTGTGTCTACTGTCTTCTTTTAGGAGCACCAGGAACCAAACCTGGGACTTCCCATGTGGGAAGGAAGCACCCAATCGCTTGAGCCACATCTGCTCTCTGCTTGTTGTGCTCTTGTTGTATATCCTCGTTGTGTCATCTTGTTGTGTATCTTCATTGCATCATCTTGTTGCTTCATCTCATTTCATCATCTCATTGAGTCATCTTGCTGCATCAGCTCGTCACATCAGACTGTTGTGTCAGCTTGCTGTCTTGCTCGTCTTCTTTAGGTGGCACCAGAAGCCAAATCCAGGACCTTCCATGTGGGAGGTGGGTGCCCAACTGCTTGAGCCACATCCACTCCCTGGTGTTAAAGATTTTTTTTTTTTAGTTAGGCCAGTAATTTATTAAGATAGGGAGGGAACAAGATTTTTAACTCAGTCTTCTTTCTTCTATATTCCCCACACCATAAAAAATTTTAGATATTGTTATATGCATATTGCACATTAACTGTATTCAAGACTAAAAGAACAAATTATCTGACTTTGCCAATTATTAGCTATATGAGCTTGGCCAAAGTTTTTAACTTATCTGTGCCCAATTACCTCTTCTATGAAATAGAGGCATTAATAGTAATCAATCCACACAAGAGGATCAATTAGCTTAAATATGTAAAATATGCATGAGATATTAAACACTCAATAAATGACAGGTGTTACTATTTCATAGTAAAACCCTAGAAAACTATGAGTTCATGTACAATGCCTCTGGCATGTGGCTCCCTTCCCCTACCTACTCCCCTTAAGTGGACTGTAGTTCTTAATTTAGGAATGGGCCCAACAGGCAGGCAGAGCCTGGAAGGGAACAGCAGGCAGGAAGCAGGGAGGAGAGCAGAGAATGTGACATGTACCCACTCATGCTCACACACTCATATTTTAAAATATATTTTTATGACAGAAGTTGTAAACTTATAAAACAATCATGCATATGTGCAGAATTCCCAAACAACACCTCTCTATCAACACACCACACCAAGGTGGAACAGTCATCACAGATTATGAGATAATATCATCTGATTATTACCAGGTCCATAGCGTACATTTGGCACACATTTTCCCTACTCCCTGTGGCAGTTTGATAGAGTTATGAATTCCAAAAATAGATATTGTATTATGCTTATAAACTGGTCTGTTCATCTGGGCATGATTAAGTTATGATTAGGGATTTGATTGCACCATGTCAGTAGGGTGTTGAGCCCTACCCCTTCGTGGGTGGGGTCTCAAAGATAAAAGACATGGCAAAGGTCAGAGTTGGAGTAGTTTTGATGTTGGGGTTCTGATAAGGAAGGAGAGAAGGCCCCTGGAAAAGAGACGAGCCATTCACCTGACAGTTCACAACTGGCCTTGTGGAGAGAGGCAGAGCCTAGAGAGCCTCATAGTCTACAATTGACCTTGTGAAGTAACCACAGGAGCTGAGCCTGGAGAGAAATGGAGCCCTGGGAAGAGAGGAACCCAAGAAGCCCGAACCCTGGCAAATGTCACATTGTCTTGCTCCAACACGTGGCAACAGACTTTGGTGAAGGAAGAAACTTATGCTTTATGGCCTGGTAACTGTAAGCTGCCAAATAAATACCCTTTATAAAGACCAACAGATTTCTGGTATTTTGCATCAGAACCCCTTTGGCTGACTAATACACTCCCCCACTATCAACACAGCACATCTTTGGCAAAGATGCTAGAATATTACATTATTACTGTTGACCACAGTCCATGGGTCACTCCAGTTGTATTTTTCCCATGCTTCTCCACATTCCCACCACCCTGCAAAGGCGATGTACATCTGCTCTAGCTCACAAAGGACACTCTTGCATCTGTACAATCAACCACAATTCTCATCCACCTCTGGGTTTACTGTGCTATTCAGTCCCTAGATTATTCTCTAATTTTCTGTCAGTTGGCATTTACACCCCTAGACTACCATTTTCAGCCACATCCCCACTTATAAGCCAGCTGTTACTCACTATAATGTGTTACCATCAACTCTGAACATTTCCAAACTTTTACAGTAAAGCTAATTAAAACGTCTACAAACATTAGTTCATCTCAGTCCTACTCTTATCTCCTTTAAGAATCCATCACCTACCACCAGGTCTTGAAGATATTTTCCTACATTTTCTTCTAGAAGCTTTATGGCTCTTGCTTTTATATTTAGGTATTTAGTTCATTTTGAGTTAATTTTTGTATAAGTTGTGAAGATAGGGGTCTTTCTTCTTTTGCTATGGATATCTAGTTTTCTCAACATCATTTGTTGAATGGACTTGTCTACCCGACCTAGGTGGGTTTAACAGGCTAGTCAAAAATCACTTGACCATAGATGTGAGGGTCTGTTTCTGAAACATCTATTCAGTTCCATTGGTCTATATGTCTGTTTTTATGCAAGTACCATACTGTTTTTACCACTTCAGCTAGGTAACACAACTTAAAGTCCAGAAATGAGAGTCCTCCAACTTCGCTTTTCCTTTTTAAGATGTTTCTGGCTATTCAGGATCCCTTACCCTTCCAAATAAATTTGATAATTGTGTTGTTCCATTTAATTTTAAAATGTTGGTGAAATTTTTATCAGGATTGCATTGAATCTGTGTATCAGTTGGAGTAGAAGTGACATCTTAATGATATTTAGTCTTTCAATCCGTGAGCATGTAATGTTATTCCAATTATTTAGGTCTTTTTTTTATTTCTTTGAGTTGTAGTTGTACATTGAGTTGTAGTTTTCTGAATACAAATGCTTACATTGTTGGTTAAGTTTATTACTGAATATTTGGGTTTTATCTGTCATATTTCATTTTCACCACTCTTTTGACACTTTTAGTTACTTTTATTGATAAAATCTTCATTTCTAGACTCTCTTCCAGGTCTCTCTCTGCTGTCTTTTCTTTTCAGGCTGTAGCACACCCTTTAGTATTTCCTGCAAAGCAGGGCTCTTGGTTACAAACTCTCAGTTTCTGTTTATCTGTGAATATTCTAAACTTGCCCTCATTTTTGAAAGACAATCTTGCTGTATATAAGATTCTTGACTAGAAGTTTTTCTCTTGCAGTATCTTAATTATTTCATACCACTGTATATTCTTGTTTCCATGGTTTCTGTGAGAAATCAGCACTTAATCTTATTGGGTATCTCTTATATGTTACGCATTGCTTTTCTCTTGCTGCTCTCAGAATTCTCTCTTTGTCTTTGGCATTTGACTTTCTGATTAGTATGTGTCTCGGGATTGGTCTATTCATATTTTTTTGGATGGGAGTACATTGTTTTTCTTGGATATGGATATCCATGTCCTTCAATAGGGTTGAAATTTTTCTACCATTTTTTCTTCAAATATTCCTTCTGCCCCTTTTCCCTTCTCTTCTCCTTCTGGGACACCCATGACACATATGTTTGCACATCTTTTCCTGTTGTTTAGTTCCCTGAGACCTTGTTCAAGTTTTTCTAATCTTTTCTTCATCTGTTCTTTTATGTGATCACTTTCAGAGGCCATATCTTCAAGCTCACCAATCTTCTCTTCTGCCTCTTCAAATCTGCTATTATATGAGTCCAGTGTATTTTTAATTTCATTTATTACACTTTCATTCCCATAAGAGCTGCTATTTTTCTAAGAATGCTTTCAAATTCTTCTTTGTGCTCATCCAATGTCTTTTTAATATCCTTAATTTCTTTAGCCATCCCATGGCATTTATTAAGGAGATTTGTTTGAACATCTATGATTAGTTGTCTCAACAACTTTATGTCATCTGGAGGCTTATCTTGTTCCTTTAACTGAGCCATATCTTACTGTTTCTTGGTGTGGATTGTAATTTTTTGTTGGTGTCTTGGCATCTGGCTTACTAGAGTATTTATTCTGGGTGCAGTTTTTCTCTTTAATTTGGGGCTTCTGGCCCTTTCTCCCTTGCTGGCTGTGTAGTAGGAGCCAAGGATGTAGTTGGTGTTATAAGCTGTGGAGGCTCAAGCTGCCCTCATTGCCCCAAAGACCAGTGAAGCTTCTCCTAACTTTCTCCTTTGCCAAGGGTAGGGACAGAGCCACAGCTGTGTGGAATAATCCAACTCATGCAGGCCTAGACTGTAGTTGCCCTGAGAGACTCATGAAGCTTCAAGACCCTCTCTCCCCTGCCTGGGGCAGGGATGGAGCTGCAGGTGTGGGCAGCAATCTATGCAGTGCAGGTCCAAGATGACCACAGTTGCCCCAGTAGACTTCT
>JAQZBX010026601.1:15705-29047 GCA_029593785.1 Cabassous unicinctus | reverse complement strand
ATCCCCCCCCCCCATTTTTGCTGTTTTGTGTCCATTAACTGGGCAATTCTCTGTGTCTGTTTCCTACCCTCTCTTCTCATCCTTCTCCTCCTGTCTTCACTGGGATTCGATCCTGGGAACCTTCTATGTGGGAAAGAGGCATTCTGCCACCAGCGCCACCTCAGTTCCTGGTTTTTCAGCGCGTCTCGTCTTGGCTCTCCCTTGTGTCACTCTCCTGTTGCATCATCATCTTGCTGCGTGGCTTGGCAGGGCCTGGCGCTCCTGCGCATGGGGCCTGGCGGCACAGGGCCTGGGGGCCCACCCGCTTACAGGGCCTGGCAGCCCTCCTGGCTTCTATATTTGTCTTTATTTTACTGGGAGGTCCCGGGGATCAAACCCAGGTCCCTCCACATGGGAGACAGACGCCCAACCATTTGAGCCACACCCGATCCCCTGACATTTATCTTGTTTCCAGTTTTTTATCATTATGAAAGATACTGCAATGTCCAATCCTTGTATATAAATTTTTGTGTGTATCTTCATGTCCCTAGAATAAATTCTGCAAAGCAGAATTATTGGGTCAAAAGACATGCATTTTTTAAGGTTTTTGATATATGGTGCCAAATTGTTCTCCAGAAGGTTGTTAGCAATTTATACTCTGACTAGCAATGTAAAGGTCCCATCCTCCCTCCCCCATCTTTGTTAACCACAAGTACTGATTTAAAAATTGTGGGATTGGTTTTTGGTCAAAATACTTGTTTTGATTTTTTTCTAAATTTGTAATCTTAAGTTTTTCTTCATCGTTATAAACTACTCTGAGACTTTAATAAGTTCAGAGATCTTTATAAGCTTATGCACCTATCTACAAATCATTATAAACATTATTTTGATTGAATAATAAACCATTTGTCTAAAGCTAAATTTTAAAAGGTTAAAAGTCATTTTATTTTAAAGAGTTCATATAAAACCCATAATTCAGTGAATAGTCTGCTTGGCAGTACATCCAAAATATTCCAGACCCTCTTTGAACATAAAACTAGCAGACCTAGAGTTTGAACATGTTCTGTGTGTATTTCCAAAATTTCATTTGGAAGATGCTAAACGCCCATTTAGCCCTTTGCATCTAGGGGTGTAGCATGCCCAAAGCAAGTAAAATTTCTACCAGCTAAATCTTCCCTTTCAGTCATAGGTATTCCAAAGGAAGGATCAGTTTTTGTTCAGCTTCATGAGGATTAGTCCTCATAAGTGACATTTTGCAGAAATCAGGGGAATGATGTTACCAATTACTAAGAAAAAAAGAAATTGCTCCCCAGAAGGATATGGAGTCATATTTAATATCTACCTGGTCAAGCCACAGGCTACATGCTGTGCATTTGTTCCTGCACTTGTAGGGAAAATCTCTAAATATAGTACATTTGAATTGATTTTTAAAACTAAGAGGCAGATTAAGTAAGGGTAAAGCAATTTCCCAGGAACCCTTTCACATCACTCACTCCTTACATCTTTTTAAAGTCATCACACCCCATTTCTTTTGGACTCTATGTCCTGCCAAGAGATTAATATCTGAAGGTCTGGAATCACTAAAATGCACCTAAATTATGGTTAGAATTTACCTGAAGTACATGCCTTGCAAGATTTTTTAGTAGGGCCTGCCTGGGGAATTTTGAGGCATGTGGTGGGATGTCAATGAGATGGCAGGTTGCTCAGAGGCCTGTTGTTAAGCTCTGAAATGCCCCCTGAGCCTTATCATTATGCCAAAGATATTGATTACAGTGAACACCTTTCTACAGGGATAGGTGCAGTACTGCCAATTCCACTGGCTATAATTCCAGGACTATAGATTCTAAACTAATTCAAGGCAAGGGTAGAAAAGAAAGACTATCTGAGGCTTCTAGAATCATTCTCTTTCCTACTCCATGAAGAATACTTCAATGCCAGGCTGATCCAATATTATGGGGGGCAGAAAATTGGTTAAATGGCAGGAGAATTATGTGTCTCCTCGATGCACCATATTCAAATGATTTCAAGTTTATTTATTCTAAGGCCACATTTGTCAACTTAATAAAATAAACATGTATTGCAAAGGCTGCTGTTTTGTCACGAACGACTTAACCTCAAACTCTTTGACCTAACCTTGGGGACTGCTCTGGACATGTCTTGGGATTGGACCAAGAGAGTTAGACAGGAAGAGGAAGACACACTAGTTTACCCACTAAGACCTTACAAGACAGATCCTGCTGACAGTTCTGTAAGAGGCAGTTCCTTACTACAGTATTGAAGATTACAGCCGTGCGTTCACAGTCCAAAGAACTCCATTCATTTGTTTAGTCGTTTTTATTCACTCATTTATTCATCCAACTCCCAGTTTGCAGCAGGGCAGACACAAAAAAAGAGGAGGAAGAATTCTGTGTGTGGAGGTACTGGAGTCAGCAGCAGGTAAGTGGGTCACAAGGCAGGAAGGTAGGAACCGGCTCTCATTCCTGGGACAGGTCAAGACCAGGGGGGATTAGGTTCAAGGGAGGTCAGGGCAGAGATGGAATCTGGTGTACTGTCTCAGAGGGAGCTTCCTCATAGAGTGACCCATTGTTGATCCCTAGAAAGTAGGATTCGAACCAGGAAGTCCTGGATTGGTCCCATGTGCTGGAGATGGGCAGACTTACCCTGGGCACCAAATAGTCCCAGAGTCCCATGTACTATTTAGAGCAGGGCTTCTTGCCCAGGGGTCCACAGACATTTCAGGGGGTCCGTGAACTTGAATTGAAAAAAAATCAACTTAATATCTTTATTTTCTCTGACCTCTAACTGAAATCTAGCATTTCCTTCACTTATGAATGTGTGCAATAAATAAATTACAGTAGTATTCATTTCACCTGACTGGCAAAGGGGTCCATGGAACAAAAAAGGTTAAGAACACCTGATTTAGAGGAATCTGGCAAAAGGAGCCTGGGCTTGACAATGCTTTCCTTCCCTTTCCAAACAGGATAAGCTTGGTGATTTCCAGTTCTGCCTTAGGTTAAAACAAATTTCCAAAAATTTTAGATTTCTTAAAAGTTAACCATTCATAATTTTTTGTCTAATCATCAAGGAATTTTTTTGGACTGGCAAAAAAAAAAGCCCTAAACCAAATGGATATATTGTTCCAAAGTTTTACTCACATGTTTATTTTTTAGAGATAAACCTAGAAAAAAAAAATTTTTTTTTAAAGATTTTATTCATTTATTTATTTATTTATCCCCCCCTGCTGCTTGTGCTCGCTGTGTCCATTTGCTGTGTGTTTTTCTGTGTCTGCTTGTCTCCCTTTGTTGGGTCGTTCTGCTGCATCAGCTCACCGCGCCGCACGGGCTGACTTGCCTTCACCAGGAGGCCCCGGGAATCAAGCCCGGGGTCTCCCATATGGTAAACGGGAGCCCTATCTATTGAGCCACATCCGCTTCCCAAACCTAGAAAATTTGAAATTACTAATATCACCTCCAGTATTATATCATATGTGGCACAGAAAAACATTTCTGGAACCCTCCATACCTTGTTTTGGTATTTGGTAATTTTGTTAAATTTTCTCCTGAAAAATGGAACCAGACCAAAAAAAAAAAAAAAAAAATGCAAAACACCCAGCTATGAAACATGAGGATGCTCAATTGCAGAGAGAAGCCAAAGTATAGCTATCTCTGAATCTCAGTATAATAGCTGAGACCATGTCCAAAATAGATACCATATTTCTAATCATATTTCATAACATTTTTACTGATTATAAAGTAACGCATGCTTTTTTTACAGAAAAATTGGGAAATACAAAAAGGATGAAGAGGAACGTGGATGTGGCTCAACCAGTTGGGTACCCGCCTACCACATGGGAGGTCCTGGGTTTGGGTCCTGGTGCCTCCTAAAAGAAGACAAGCTGACGCCACCCCCACTGCAATGAGCAGATGCCACAAACCAGCAGACATGGCAGCCCGCAGGGAGTGGATGTGGCTCAGGCCGTTGGGCACTAACCTCTCATGTGGGAGGTACAGGTCTGGTTCCCAGTGCCTCCTGGAGAAAGTATGCAAACAGTGAGCAGACAGACAAGAGAACCATCTGGTGGAGGGGGAGGGTTAAATAAAGAAAAATAAAAGAAAATGAATAAATCTTAAAAAAAAAAAAAAGTATGAAGAAAGAAAATAAAATTACCAGAAGCCTAGCGTGGTAAATATTTTTCTATGCAGCATTTGTCTATTTTCTATGCAAAGATAAGCATGACTTTTTTTTTTTTTTTAACATAGTTAAGATTAGATAATACATATCATTTTGAATTTCTTCTCTTTTTTCTTAGTAATAGACTATATTTTTTCTTATCTTTGGCAGATTTAGTTAGGTACCCCCCCCCAAAAAAAACATGTTCTTAACCTTAACCCACATTCCTGTGGGTGTGAGCCCATTGTAAATAGGACTTTTTGAAGATGTTATTTTTAATGAAAGTATGTCCCACTGAATCAGGATGGGTTTAATCCTATTACCAGAGGCCTTATAAAAGAGAAAGCCACAGGAAGGAGTCAGAAGCTGGGTGTCAGCTGAATCCAAAAGAGAAAGAAGACAGTACCATGTGACAGGAAAGCCAAGGAACCCAGGGATTGCCGGCCAGCCAGAAAACCACTGACCCTGGGAGGAAGCAAGCCTTCTAGTTTCTGGAAATATGAGCCAATAAATTCCTGTTGTTAAGCCAACCCATTTTGTGGTATTTGTCATAGCAGCCTGGGAAACTAAGACATTATCCTTACATATTTTATATGATGATATTCCATCATATGGGAATTTGGTTATTTATATTCATCTTTCTCCCATTGGTGCACATTTATGTATAGACTTTTTTTTGCCCTGCTATTGTAAATAACACTATCATGAACATCCTCTTCTAAAATCTCTATGAGCATCCCTAAAGTCACGTTCCAATAAAAAATGTTAGTATTGAGATGGAGGATTTGAATTATATTATACAACACGTTTAGGGACAGGCTTCAAAGCTAGACATTTACCAAAACATAGAGAAGAGATAGTCCTGTATTTTCATCTAAAACTGCCTAATCCCTACCATCCTGACAAACCCTGCCGTGTGAGTCTTCATTTCTCCCATCTGGCCACTGCTGATCATGTGATGTTACCCTGGAAGGAACTCTACCAGGTAGTGCAGTGTAGGCAGAGAGCAGAGGGAGCCAAGACCCAGAGCTAGTACCACTGATGGGCACTGTGTGTGCATTCCAGGAGCCATTCCAGCTGTAGACTGACCGTGAAGGCACAGCTGAGGATCAAATACAGCATCCACTGGACCAGGAGGATCTGTAACTATTCAGGACTATGAGCAGGAACAGGAGAAGAAAAGAAAAGAAAAAAAAAGGAACAATGTTTTGGCAAACTGAAGGAGCCGGCTGTGTGGAATTCAGAATGAGGATTGGGTAAGCAGGAGTTGCATATGAGATCTGTCCATAGGGTTAGCCAAAGCTAGATTTCAGAGCCAAGGATCCAATCCGCAAGTACAGGAAATGGCAAGAGTTAGACAAAGAAATAGGGAAGCCCAGGCCTGGGACCATACTTACAGAGTGAGAAAAGGTTCTGATTAAGGCTCAAATAAAGGAATAAATTAGCTGGAGCACAAATCCCATTTAGGGAAAGGTGTACCAGTTACTTTGGGCTAGGTTTTGTTGCAGTAACAAACAACTCCTAATATCTAAATGGTTTAAAACAACAGAAATTCCTTTCTCCCTCATGTTACAACTCTATTGCATGTCAGGAGCAGGGCTTGGATCCACATTGTCCTTTCTCTGTTATCTCAGGCTAATCATCTATATTATCCGCAGTTGTCAAGGTGGGAAAAGAGAAGGCTGGTTGTTCAGCAGGAGCTATTAAATGCTTCTTCCTGGAAGAGAACTCAGTCACACCCACTCACATATAATTGACTGAGCCAGTCACATGGCCATGCCTAACTTCAAGGGACCGTGTGTCTGGAATAGGGGAGAACTAGAAATCGTATCAGCAGTGGCTATCAGAGAATGACTAACGCTAAGCTTTAAAGAGGGGAAACTGTGAAGAGAGGGAAGGCTCAAGATGTTTAACTAGAGATGGCCTAGGTCCCAACTTCTCTTTTATCTGGAATCTAGGTGGGGCTTAGGTTTTAGCAGACTAGTAGTCCTATTCCAGCTGAGAGCTGGAGAAGGAGCAGACATTGTGAGTGCTGATCCTGTGGGAGAATGTCATTAGAGAAGCTCCACAGCAGCTGCACCTTGAGCACATGACTGAACAGGATGAATTCTAGAACATCCAGGCTATCAGGGCGATCACCTTACTGGTTCCTCAAGTTTGTGCTTTTAGCTAGTTGTTGGCAAACTGATACTTCCCAAGCATGGTTGTCATAATTTAGCTTTCCTGGGAAAACAAAATCAACAGAAAGTTGGAAAACAGTTTATGTGAATCCAAATATGTATCATTAAATGTCAAAGAGCTAAATGACATCTCAGATAGATTTGGGGAAATTTATTTTAAGTAAGGTCAGCAAAACATCATCCAGACATCTAACCCTGGTGGCCCTGAGAAAATGATGGAATCCTAGTATCTGGAGGTGCTTCCTAGCCTTTTTCCAATTCACAAGCTTTTCTAGCACACCTGCTGTGCCCTTGGCACTGCAAAGGGCAGCTCCTGACCTTCAGGCAATGATGCCCTATGCCAGCAAGATGACAGGAGAAAGTAGGTTCTCACATCCAAGGTATTCATGTCAAACGTAGTTCAAATTTTGAAGGATTTTATGAAGCTTCAGAAAAATGCTAATTTCACATTCAGGTTAACAAGAAAGGAACTTGTGACCTTTCTCTCCAAAATAAGCTTTTCTATGTGAAGAGATTTGCCTATGAAAAGATGTCTAACTTAGATGAAGTTCAACCAATCCAAAGTGGGGGGAATGGGGATAATCAAGTAAATTCTGTGGAAATAATTTATTTTACTATAGCACCATGCAAATGTCACGTCAGGGCAAACAGAAAGAGTGAACTACAAACGCTCTCCAACACAGGATACGTTTTTGCTCATTAACAGTGTACAGTCTACAAGTCAAGCTTCCTAATTGATTTGCAAAAGGTTAGGGTTATCAAAATGAGCTTTATAGTCAACACTACACTTATTTCTTGTCTGGATTCTGATGAAGTACATGACCTGAATAAGCACGTGGTTCCATTTCTGTCAGCATGGGATTATTTAAATAGCCATGAGCCAAGAAATTACTGCTGGCACATTTTAACAAAGTATGTGAAAATGAAGACTCCTAGAACTTTACTTAGATTCCTTACAATGTTTTGTATCTCTGGTATCCTTTGCCAAAGTTAAAAAAAAAAAAATGTTCAACTACAAGTACCATTATAAATTTTTTCATTTCAAAAGAAGACATATTATAATTAAAATAAAATATTTGACTTCTATTGAAATTTTTAAATGTTATTTTTTTTCTAGGAAAACTTTTGTGATTAATATCTTGCAAAACTTTGGAGGCCTTTACAAATAGAAAAATACCCTCATAGTCAGTCTTCTACCTATTGGTGGTCAATTCAATTAATTCAACCAAAAGTAGAAAGTCTTATAATTTGTAATTTACTTTGGTAATTTATTCAATCTTCATATGACAAAAACTGTTAATACTAGAAAAATAATTCTTCTCATCATTTAAGAGGACCAAAGCAGGGACTGAAAATGGTATGCCTCCCATAACAGCTGTTGAAAAACTGGAGGCAGTAAAATGTTATCCTATGAATCTTTATGTCCAATTAATAGAAAATGCATCATATTGTAGTTAGGACCCTCAACAAGATAAAAAGGCAGAAGCTAACATTTCACATGGTTCTGTAGTTTTATAGCTCATTGGTTTAGAGGAAAAGATAAAGCTTAAAACACTGGAGAATTTGAAATATGGGCTAATTCTAACCAAAAAATCCAAATCTGAGTACTTTTAATGGAATAACGTAATAAGGTTTTCCTTAAAAATACATTATTATTTAAAAGGGTGGCCTTCATTTCTCATATTCTCAACTGACCTTTTTAATTTCTTCTTTTTTTGATGCTTTTAGAAGGTGACTATTTTAATTTTGATCTTCAGGTTGCTGATTACAACACCCCCTCTCATTTTTTTCCCCTCTTGCAAACTGTATTGATACATTTGTTTGGTGGAGACCTATTTTTCTTTTTTAATTAATTGTCAAGCATCAGCGATGGTGTGGAAAAATAGGCATGCTCTTATCAGTTGGCATTACTTTTCTGGAGAGCAATTTGGTGACAGTAAAAAAAAGTCTGAAAAAAATACATATCCTTCAACCTAGGCATTACATTTCTGAAATTTATCTGAAGAATGTAGTCAGAATGTGAAAAAATATTTATTTATGGGTTTGCTAATCACAGTGTTGAAATAGATTACACAGGGAGCGGATGTGGCTCAAGCAGTTGAGCGCCTGCTTCCTACATGGGAGGTCCTGGGTTTGGTTCCTGGTGCTTCCTTAAAAACAAGAAAAGCAAACAGCAAACAAATGAAAAAAACAACTCGGGGAGCCGATGTGGCTTGGTGGTTGAGCACTGGCTTCCCACATATGAGGTCCTGGGTTCAATCTTCGGCCATGGTATCTCAAAAAAAAAAAAAAAAAAAAAAAAAAAAAAAATAGATTACACAAAATATGGAGAGAATCCAAAAGTCAAAAAGTCAAATATTAGAGAACTGGATAAATACATTCTAAAATATCCATATGATGGAATATGAAATAGCCCCAAATAATCATGTTGCATAAAAAAGCTAATAATAATGGGAAATGTATTATCAAATAAAATATATAGTTAAGAAAAAAGCACATTTCCAAACAATATGAAAGAATGATCCTAATTATGTTTCTTATAATGATAATGTATGTATGCTTTGTATGTCTGGCTATACACCAAAATATAAAAAGATGATATCTTTGGAAAGAATTTGGGTGATTTTTATTTAATATATTCTGATTTTCTATATTTTTTAAATTTCAAAATAAATTTATTTTACTTTGTAATAGGAAAAAATTATATTTAAAAATACATTTATTAACCAAAAACAAGGTTACTGTTTTTGTCACAATTCTGCTTTTAAAATATTCTATGATTATCCCTTGGTTACTGAATGCTGTTGGTAATTTATGGTATTAAACAGCATCCTCTAGACAGCAATCTCCAGAAAATTTCAAGCAGACAATTTTCATATTATGTAACAGTGATTTGATCACTGATTTAGCAAGAGTCCCAAGTCCCCTCATTTTTACATTCTGATTAAATAATTTCACTATCTTGAATAAATAATCCATATGCAGTCTGCAGATATAATTTCTCAATATTCTAATAAATGTTTCAACAGAAACCAAGGGCACAACACTTACATGCATAAACTTAAGAGTTCTGACATTTATGATGATAATACAGCATTAGGAAAAAGGAAAAGTAAGATGCCGATGGCGTTCATTTAACATAAATATATTTATAATTCCCTGTGAAGAAATACATGGATATAGTTGCCATGACTCAGATGGGCTCAGCTTGGAAGCAGGTTATGACTTCAGCAGCAAGGGGACTGGGTCTGGAAGGACAATTGTACCCAGTAACAGAGGTAAATATCATGAATTGCAGTGTCAAGAGGTATGGGACCAATTCAGTCTTGATTTAGACTTGCTCACTCCAAGGCATCTGCTCAGATGGTGTTATAAATTGAATTATGTCCCTCCAAAAGATATGTTGAAATCCTAACCCCTAGTACCTCAATATGTGAATTTATTTGGAAGTAGTGTCACCTCAAATGTAATTAGTTAAAATGAGGTCATACTGGAGGAGGGTGGCTGCTAATCCGACTGTGTCCTTAAAAAAGAAAAGACACAGACCCAACACTGGGGAGAATGCCACGTGACGACTGAGGCAGAGACTGGAGTTATGCTGCCACAAGCAAACGAACATCAAGGATGGCTGGCAAACCACCAGAAGCTGGAAGAGACAAGGAAAGATTTTCCCCTACAGGTTTCAGAGGAAGCATGGCCCTGCTGACACCTTGATTGCAGACTTCTAGCTTCCAGAACTGAGACAATACTATTCGGTTGTTTTAAGCCACCCAGTTTGTGGTACTTTGTTATGACAGCCCTAGAAAACTAAGACAGGTAGGGAGAACATAAGCAAAGGGACCTCCTAATAGCAGTATTACTCAAAGACACATGGCCTTGTAAAGCTTCTGAGTTTCTACAGAACATTATTCATCAGTTGGGAATATGAGGGTTGGGGTTAACTTTTGAGAGGAGGGAAATGGACAGGGATGGGTATTTGGGAGGGTTCCAGGCTAATGCAATGGAATTGAGCCTAAGACCCCAGACACATGAGAATCTGCAGTGCAATCAGGTAACCAGAGTAGAAAGCCAGTCCTTTCTGGAGAGCAAACACACTAGCTTGGGGTCTGTAGCAGTTTGGTATTTTTTATGAATTCCAAAAATAGATATTGGATTATGTCTGTAAACTGGCCTGTTTGCATATTAGATTAGATTGGATTCAGAGGTTTCCCTTTTACTTGATTGAATAATGATTAAGGTTTTGGGCCACATCAGTAGGATGTTGAGTCCCCACCCCCTTAGTGGGTGGGGACTCAACAGAGAAAATGACATGGCAGACGAGAAAGTTGGAGTTTTAATGTTGGAGCCCTGGGAAGTAAACACACAGAGAAGCAAATATGTGAGGAAGGAGTGAAGGCTCCATTAGACATGGCAGAGGCCCCAGTAAGAGAGACAAGCCTTTCGCCTGATAGTCTACACCTGGCCTTGTGGAGAGAGCAGAGCAGCTGAGCCCAGAAAGAAACAAGCCCCAGGAGAGAGACAAGACTTGTCCCAGCCTACAGCTGATATTGGAAGAAACTGGGACCATGGAGCCTTAAAAGGAAGAGGAAGAGGAAGCCTGAACCCTTGCAGATGTCAGTAGCAGCCATCTTGCTCCAACACGTGGCAACAGACTTTGGTGAGGGAAGTAACTTATGCTCTATGGCCTGGTAACTGTAAGCTTCTACACAAATAAATACCCTTTATAAAAGCCAACAGATTTCTGGTATTTTGCATCAGCACCCCTTTGGCTGACTAATACAGGGTCCCACTCCTGATATGGATGAGGGTTCTAGTGAATTCACTGTTCTGGTCCTGAATGACTTAGGAACCACACAGGGCTTGGCCATCTGGGCTGGACAATTCCAAGAAGCAGGACTGACACTAATATTAATTTTATTTTCATGCATCTCTCTTTGATGTTAAAATACTAATTTAGTTCATAGAATAAAACGTGACTTGCATAATATCTTGAGAGCAATTATCCCCATTAGCTATCAGTTCTCAGGATCCAGGCTTGCCTGGAGATACGCATTTTGAAATGCCAGGTATTTTCTCATATAAGTTGGCAAGTCTTCCAACTTGCTGTTTGATGTTGCAATCAGGTAGTTGATGTTATAGATCAGTAGATACTCAAATCCCTATCCTACAGGGAGTGCTGACATAGGCAGGAAGCAGCTTGTTAAACTGGGTGCTCTATAACACACATTCTGCCTGCTGCCCAACTATTATCCACTAGGGAGACACATCATCTCTTAAAATTATAGAATAGTCGAGCTGGAAGAGATGCTAATCATCTAACTTCACACTCTCATTTTACATGTTTATCCAAAAAGACTGTAAAATCCTAGAGGGCAGGGACAATGTCTTATTTATTTCCACATAATCAATATGACCTTCATCTTTGTACCTGGCGTGCAAAATAATTTAGCTTACTTACAACACAGCCTTCCCAAGAAGGAAATTCTCCTGTTTATTACAAGAATGTCCTTGTTCCCTGAGTCCCTCAGGCTAAGGCCAGTGACCCCAGGGGTTCTTCCTATGTCTAAGGGGTCAGTCTTGCTTACTACTATCTCCAAAAGCAGAAAGGGAAAAATGACCAGCTCCCCAATGGGTCTTTTTGTTGTGTTATGGTGTCGTCAAGGAAGCAGGAAGCACAGCAGTCCAGTGTAAGTCCTTGTTTATCACACCAGCCTTTCCTAGTCTTCTTCATGTGCTGGGATGTGGGAATTCTCGGGATGGGCTAGTCCTAATGTTAAAACTCCTGTAGGACTTTAGGGACATACTTCTGTTACTTTATATATATAGAAATAACACTTTTCCCTAACTGTGCAGGAAGTATACTAGTATTAGCCAAATATGTATATAGAATGATCTCTCCACCAATTCCACCAACTTCCATTTTTATGGGTTTTTTTTTTTTTTTAATATCAGGGGGCTTTTTGCCTTGATTAGGATCATCCCAGTTCATCCCAATGCTGCTTTAATAATTCTGAACTTCCAAGGGAAGAAGTCTGAGTCCCATTCCCCTTTTCCCTAAAAGGTTCCTTCGAAAATCTGCCCATGTCTCAGGCTTCTTGTGATAGACAACACCATTTGTTGACAGCTCTTTGTTCTCTCTTCCTTTGCTATGACTTCATTGTGGGCAGAGGATGCCTCCCGTCCCCATGACTGTTGGACTTGGCCATGTGACTCGCTTTGGCCAAAGGATTAAGAGTAGCAGTGAAAGTTTGCCAATGATGAGTTGAGGTCTTATGATTCATGCCAGCCCTTTGGCACCTCTCCCAAACACCCATAGAAAGAAGGTGTCCTAAATAGTTGTTTTTCCTGAAGGCTAGATCCTAGAATGAAAGGCATGTGATATAGACCTGAAATTGACCTGTGGCCCAAAGCCAAGCCCAGCTAAACCAGTTAGCACAACAACCCCAGTAGGGACTAACTGACTTGCAGACCTATTAAGCAAGAAGTAAACGTTTGTTGTTCTATGCCACTGAGATTTTGGAAGTTGTTTGTTATTTAGCATTATTGCAAAAGAAGCTGACTAATGCACTTCATATATCAGTAAGCACAGGCAAAATAGGGTAAGGAACCTGATGGAGTTTAGTGTGCAGGATGTTCATTAAAGAGTTTCCTTGGAAACAAAACCTGTGAACAGGAGAGAACGAAGCCGGACTGGGTACAAGAAGAAGTCAAGCTGCAATGCTGACCTAAAAATAGCCTCAGCTAACATCAGGTGTAAATGGCGAGGCTCTTAGGTCTAGGGCTAAGGCAACAGAAGAGATGGCAGGTCGTGAAGAAAAAAAGAGAAATTGGTTTTTACTTTTGAGAGGGAGGCAGCAGATAGGGAAGTCAAGACAGAGGTGCTAATCAGGTAGCAAAATTATGCCTTTCTCAAGATGAAGAGACATTGAGATGGTCCTGGTGGTTGACTCCTGACATTCACCAAGATTGCCTCCATAGTGACTTGAGGTCTCTATTGCTTGAAGCAAATTGTG
>JAQZBX010026600.1:0-28850 GCA_029593785.1 Cabassous unicinctus | reverse complement strand
AACTAACACTTTTATGAATGTAACTTCACTTTGAAGGAATTTGCATCATGCTTACATAAGCATGAGGGAATCTATGTAAGGAAAAAAGAAGGTTGACAGTGAAGTTTGCCAGTTTGCCCCACATGGTAGTCCTCCACTTTCAGTGTAATGAGTGTGAAATTTTCTTGGATATTCAACCTCATGAGATACCTGAGAATTAATCCTTCAGGGAAACCAGTTGGGATTTCATGAATTTGGGAAAGCTATAGTAACATCAAAGAAACATGCAGAACTAAAACCCTGTATATGTAAGGAATATTGGAAATCCTTCAGCCAGGCATTAAATCTCATTGAGCATTAAATCTCATTCTCATTGAACATTAAATCTCATTCATACATTAGTATTGTAGTGAACATGGGAATGCTTCCATCTACAACAAAACCTCATGGAATATGAGAAAATTTAAACTATAGAGAAACCATATGAGTGTCATGAGTGCAGTCTATTCTTTAGAGTCATTTTTTACTCCTCATTTTAAAAGCCTCCTTTTATCACTGCGATATCGGATGTCCAGTGTGTACCATGACACCTTCCCCTTCTTATTCCCCAGTGTCTCCCAAATATTCATTTAGGTTACAAAGAAGTTTTAGGCCACAGCAAAGTCACACATGGAATACTAGAGATTTCCATATACCCAAACTCCCTCCCACTTCACCACCCCATATTAAAATCTTTTCTTTTTGTGGATGGTAGCATTGTTATAACTGTTATTCAGAGAGTGAAGCATAGATACCAAACATTGTCAATGGTTGACTATATAGTTTACATTTTAGATGGTACAGCTTAATATTTTTTGATGATATTTATCATGTCCTGTGTCATTACTGTTAGGTAATGAAGAACATTTCCCATGACCACTAAATACCCCATTCAATCTTTTCTGTTCCTTCTTCCCCTTCCCACTGGGGCATTTGATCCGTTACTCTCTTGGCTCATGGGATGACAAGATTCATAGTTACATGCCCTGGGTATTCTAACCTGCCCATCCTAATCTAAGCACCTGTTAACCCTGCACCACCAACCCCAGTAATATCACTACTCACCTGTCCTATCTTTCACTATATATCTATAGTCTGTCACTTTACAATAGATTATGTCCATATGGGTGATGGCTCAAAACCTACACTTCACTCTCTCTCCATTGTTAACCAATATTTCAGACAGTGGTTCTCAGACTGTTAACTTTCTTCAATTCAAATCAATGAGGTCATATCCAAATATATTTGGAGAGGTAAGAGGCCCTGAATTGCCAAAGACATATTGAAAAAGAAAAATGAAGTTGGAGGTATCACATTACCTGACTTTAAAACTTACTACAAAGATACAGTGATCAAAATTGCATGGTATTGGCACAAGGATAGACCTATTGACCAATGGAACCAAATTGAGAGTTCTGATATAGATCCTCACATATACAGTCACCTGATATTCCACAAGGCCACCAAGCCCACTCAGTTGGGAAAGAATGGCCTCTTTAACAAGTGGTGCTTGGAGAACTGGATATCCATATCCAAAAGAATAAGAGAAGAATACCATTTCACACCTTATACAAAAGTCAACTCAAAATGGATCAAAGATCTAAATATAAGAGCCAAAACCATAAAGACCTTGGAAGATAATGTAGGGAAGCATCTACAGGGCCTTGTAATAGGAAATGTGATCATGAACTTCACAGCCAAAGCATGAGCAGCAAGAGAAAAACATAGAAAATTGGGATTGCATCAAAATTAAAAGCTTCTTCACCAAAAAGGATGTTATTAAGAAAATAAAAAGTCAGCCTACCCACTGTGAGGACATATTTGGCAACCATATATCTGATAGGAACCTAATACCCTGTATATACATAGAAATCCTACACCACGAAAATAACGACAAGCAACCCACTTCAAAATTGGGCAAGTGATCTGAAAAGACACTTCTCCAAGGAAGAAATACAAATGGCTAAAAAGCACATGAAAAAATGCTTGACAACACTAGCTATTAGGGAAAGGCAAATCAAAACCACAATGAGATACCATCTTACACCCATCAGAATGGCAGCCATTAAAGAAACTGGAGTATATAAGTGTTGGAGAGGATGTGGAGCAATAGGAACCATAATCCACTCCTGGTGGGATTGTTGATGGTTCAGCCACTGTGGAGAACAGTTTGGCGATTGCTCAGAAAACGAATAGATCTTCCATATGATCCAGGAATTCCACTATTGGGTATATACCCAGAAGAATTGAAAGCAAAGACACTAGCAGGTATATGCACACCAATGATCAGAGCAGCATTGTTCACAATTGCCAAAAGTTGGAATCAGCTCCAGTGCCAATCAACAGATGAATGGATAAGCAAATTGTGGTACATACATACAATGGAATATTACTCAGCTTTTAAAAGGAATAAAGTGCTAATTCACGGAATAACGTGGATGAATCTTAAAGACCTTATGTTGAGTGAAGCAAGGCAGGCATTGAAGGATGAACATAAATTATTTTTATACTCTTTGCACAGATAAATTGGTTGTAATTTAAAAGAAATTACAACCAATTGCTTGGGGGAACTGCAGTGAACACGTGTTACATCCGAGCTTATTCAGCTGTTCATCAGCTTCTTCCCATCCTGCCCCTCCATTCTCCTCTGGGATTGAAGGTCTGCATCATTTTCAACACACTTAAAAGTGTGTTGAAAATTTAATATTTAGTTAGTCTGAGAATTATCTGGCATCCTCACCCTCTGAGGGTTTCTGCAAACATTGTAGTTTCTCACAACCTCGCTTCTATTCTTGTCAGCTGTAGGTCCCAGGAGTTAATGGGATTGCCATTCTATTTCTAAGGGTCACTGGCCTAATGTTGCTCATTCTGGTGATGTTATTGCTGTAGCTAATGCTCTAATGTGAATTTTGGCTTTTCCTTCATGACACCAACAGGTTTCATCTTGGCATTGCTCTTTCTTTAGCTGCCCCAAGATTGGAGAAGGTGAATGTAGAACTGGAAGCAGGAGACCTGAGTCTGTTCCTGAGACCCAGGAGGGGTATAGTAAGAGCAGCCTCTTCAGAGCGTCAATGCTGGAGGCCACGGGAAGGAGGGATAGGCAAAAGGAGCAGGAGCAAGAAGTCTCCTCTCTGCACCCTGATTCCTCCGTGGCAGGTCTCAAGCATTTATCAGCCCCTGTACACCTGGCCAAACCCTGCCTGAGGCAGGTACATTATACTGGGGCATCTGTGACTTGATACTACTCCCCAAAACATGTGACACCCCTGCCTGACTCCCTGTCTTGAAGGCCTTGCTGACCAAGGGCACATCCCCCTCCATCTTACCAGTACTCATTGCCACCTAGTTTGGAGACTCCCACAGTTTACAGGTGAATTCACTGGGCAGCAGCATCACAGGAACAGGGCATCTCTCCCACCCTGTGTCCCTAGCTGTTTAAGTTTGCCAAGTGCTGCCAATGCAAAATACCAGAAATAGGTTGGCTTTTATTGGAATTTATTAGCATTAAAGCTTACAGTTCTGAGGCTGTGAAAAGGTCCAAATCAAGGCATTCTCAAAAATGCTGTCTTAACAAGGGTCAGCTCCTGCTGGACTCCTGCAAAGGCAAAATGTTGGGTCTGCCTTTCTCTCCATGCTTCTCCTCCAAACTCAGTTTTTCCATAAGCTCAGCAGTGGGCTATCAGACACAATTGCTCACACCTCTCCCTTCTTCTCTGGCCTGGATGTCTTCAGCTTCAAGCTGCTCCATGACTCCAGCCTCTGGCCCCTCCATCAACTTCTCAGGGTTTCTGTGTCTCTCCACAGGTGTGGGAGATCATGGAGCCCTCTCCCACATGGCAGGGTAAACATGGCAGCACTCTTTCTCTGTGTGTTCCATGTACATAGAACTTCAGCACAAAGAATGGGGTCCATCCTGGTGCCTGGAATCTAATCAGAGTCCCTTAACTAAACTAAAGAAATCTAACAAAATGTGACCTAATCAAAAGGTCCCTTATCTGAATCTAACCAAAATGTCCATCATACAGAAGGTTACACCCACAGCAATTGGTTAGTAAACCCATACTTTCCCAGGGTCCACAGAATACCCAAAAGAGGGTATTAACCCAGGGTACAGGGATCAGAACGGGTCTCCTAAGTCCAGGAGAAATGGGAACACATGAAGCAGTGGCTGTACTTTTGGTGTGGACATCATTTAGCAAAATCGGGTGCTGACCACCATTGCACTGTTTCTTAGAATTGTCCCAAGAAGAATTCAATATGCTGTGCTTTCTCCACCAAATCTCAGCTCCAAAATCTGGTGTGTAGCTCAAACAGGTGTGCCAATATTCCCTTCCCCAGAGCCAGAGTGCACAGATTTGCCTGGGGGGTGTGGGACCAGGAAGCAGGCTGTAAAACTGAAAGCCCCTAATTTCTTCTCCAAAGAGCTGATTACATTTACAACAGAATGGAGAAATTCAACCCTAAGGGTGATTTCAAAAGCATGGAGATCCTAGAGGGCTTGAGATTTAATTCATCTTAATCCTTCAGGAAGAAGTGAAATTAATAATTTTACAGATGAGTGAAAACTATTAAAGTGTACTAGAACCAACTCACTTTAAAAGAAATGTAAAAGAATATTCTTCAAGCAGATTGAAAATAATCTCAGAAGGTTCAAGACTCAGGTTGGATAGAAGAACAATATGGGTTATCTAAAATCATATATCTAAATGATTATTGAATGGATAAAGTAATAATGATATCTGTGTCCTAGGACATCAATAAAGTGGTAAAATACACCATAAAATAATATATAGCATAAGATGTGTAAATGGATACCTCACCGTTTGATATCATTATGTATTCCAAAAATAGATAAGGGATTATGCTTGTAAACTGGTCTGTTAATCTGGGCATGATTAATTTATGATATGGGCCTTGACTGTGCCACAGTCGGTAGGGTGTTGAGCCCTGTCCCGTGGTGGGTGGTGTCTCAAACATAAAAAGACATGACAAAGGACACAGTTGGAGAAGTTTTTGATGTTGGAGTTCTGATGAGCAAGGACAGAAGGTCCTGGGGAATAGGGACAATCCATTCACCTGAGAGTTCACAGCTGGCCTTATGGAGAAAGGTAAAGCTAAGAGAGCCTCATATTCTACAGCTGACCTTTTGGAGGAAACAGAGAAGCTGAGCACAGAGGGAAATGCAGCCCTGGGAAGAGAGGAACCCAAGAGGCCTGAACCCTGACAAATGTTGGCAGCTCTCTTGCTCCAAGATGGGGTAACAGACTTTGGTGAAGAAAGAAACTTATGCTTTCTGACCTGGTAACGGTAAGCTTCTAACCCAAATAAATACCCTTTGTAAAAACCAACAGATTTTTGGTATTTTGCATAAGGACCCCTTTGGCTGACTAATACAGCATATAAAATGTTTTAAAATCCATTATTTGGCAAGTCAATAGCAAATAATAAGTGCAGATTTGGAAAGGGAAGCAAAAATGTTATAATTTCTCCAGTAAACTTTAAAGAATATTAAATAGTGCATCTCATCCAAATACATAGAAGAAGAAAAAATTGAACAAAAATAGTCAGTCCAAGACAAAGTATTCAGGATTTCCTAGGTTGCCGTTTTGGCCCTTATTCTGGGGCCACCTTAATCATGCATATTTGGATGTTGCACATTTCTTATCCTTCAGAAGCCTGAGGGTTCCTGGGTTGATTTATGGGATGATGTTTTGTACCCATCATAAATCAAGTGCTGTATCCCTTCCCCATTTCCTAGTTATGAAGTCACCAAACTGGAGGTGATGCTCATTTGAAGCAAGAAGAGCCGTGAATGATAGAACAAATAAAAAGGAGATATTGTTGTGCTTCCCAAATTGGATGCTTAGATGATTGATATTGGATCTTTCCACTTTTCTAATGAATTAATTAAATGCTATAAATTTCCCACTAAGCACTGCTTTTGGTGCACCCCACAAACTATGAAGAAACATAGGACATAAAGAAGCAGAAAGAACCACATAACAAAAGGCTTGTGAGTGAAGCTATATCCAGTTCCACAACAGTACAGACTGAAGATGAAGGCAGGGAATGTAAGAAAGTTTGGAAAATATTTTTTCTGACTGCAAGCATTGCTTTCTCAAAATAACACTTCTAGAAGGTAACTTCACTTTGAAAGAATTTACACCATGCTTAACGAAGCATGAAGGAATCTATGTAAGGAAAAAAGAATGAAGATGATGAGTTTTGCCAGTTTGCTCCACATGGTAGTCCTCCCCTTCAAGTGTAATGAGTGAGAAATTTTCTTGGAAATTCAACCTCATGACATACCTGAGAATTAATCCTTCAGAGAAACCATTTGGGATTTCATGAATTTGGGAAAGCTAGAGCCACATCAAAGGAATATGCAGGGATACATCCTTTGTATGTATGGAATATGGGAAATCCTTCAGCCAGTCATTAAATCTCATTGAGCAAGAAATATTCATACATTAGTTATATTGTAATGAACATGGGAATGCTTCCATCTGAAGCAAAACCTCATGGAATATGAGAAAATTCAAACTAGAGAGACCATTGAGTGTCCTGAATGTAGTCTGCTTTTTACAGTCATATTTTTACTCCTCATTATAAAAGCCATACAGGGGAAGAAGCATGGAAATGCAAAACATGAGGGAAAATATTAAACCTGACAGAAAACCTCTTTATTAATCAGAAAATTCTTCCTAAAAAGAAATCATATATATATGTGGGAGAGCTTTAATTCAAATGTCAAATCTCAGATACAAGAGATTTCCTACTGCAAAGAAACCCTATGCATGTAAGGCATGTGAAAAAGCCTTAGGTACAAATCATATCTCACAGAACTTGAAAAAATCTCATAGTCGACAGAAACAAAATGAATGTAAAGGATGCAGAGAAGACTTCAGCCAAAAGCAATAATTCATTATGTATCAGAGCACTCATTCTAGTGAAAAACCCTATATATGCAATGAATGCAGAAAAGCCTTCAACCAGAACTAAGCCCTCGTTAAGTATCTGAGAATACATGCTGGAGAGAAACCATATGAATGTGATGGATGTGGAAAAACTTTCATTCAGAAATCAAGCCTCATTACACACCAGAGAAGATGAACTGGAGAGAAACCCTATATATGTTATTAATGAAGTAAAGCCTTCAGTAACAAATAAAATCTCACTGACCATGAGAAAATTCATAATGGAGGGAAACCCTCCATTTCAACAACAGTGAACATGGAGCATGTGGAGCATGGATGTGACTACGTGAAGGCCACATGCTCTCTACACGTGTCTGGTTAGAGGGCTGTTATCACCATAGGAGAAGACAGAATTCCTGCTGCTTACTCCCCAGTAAAGACTCGCTAGAGTGACTCACATCATTAACTGAGGCTGTGAGTGCTGAACAGAGCTTTCTCCCTGTTCTCCTTTGCAGATCCAGATCCTATGATGGTTTTCATTAGGGCTCTGAGGGTTTTGTTCTCAAACAGAACATTCCCTCTCTGGCCTTGGGGAACTGTAGTGAACACGTGTTAAATTCCATCTTCTTCAGTTGTCGAACACCTCCAGTCTCTTCTGGGATTTAAAAGGTCTGCATCTGTTGTAATTCAACATGGAGATAAATGATGCTGGGAATGATCCAGAGAAAGATTGGCATTAGGGGACCTCATTCCATGTGGAATGCAGGCAAGTTTATTTAGGCTGAAGCTGCGTTTTATACTACAAAGCTGAAAACAAAAGTAGGGAATCCTTCAGTATTTCCTCAGCTTGGGGCGTTAGAATGCTGCCTGTTTCTGGCTTCACAGACAATCCTTCCTGGGAATTCAGACAATAATATTTTAGTGGTGAGTTCATTCCACTCTATCTCCTCCTACTGATATCTGAAGTATGCAGTTTCCTTGGAGACATTTACTAGTGTTTCTCTGCCAGCAAGAATGCTTTTTAAATGCTTAATCCTTTATGCTCTGGCTCTCAGCACCTTTTCCAACATGCATCACTTTCAACACTGTTAAAAATGTGTTCAAAATTTAATATTTAATTAGTCTGGGAAATATCTGGCATCTGGACCTTCTGAGGTTTTCTGCAACATTGCACTATCTCACAACATGACTTTTATTCTTGACAGCCCAGGGTCCAGGACTTTCTGGGATTCCTGTACTATTTCTTAGGGTCACTGGCCTCATGTTGCTCCTTCTGGTGATGTTATTACTGTAGCCAATGCTGTGATGTGAATTTTGGCATTTCCTTCCTGACACCAACAAGTTTTCTCTTGGCATTGCTCTTTTGTTAGATGCCCTAAGATTGGAGATTGTGAAGGTAGAACTGGAAGCAGGAGACCTGAGTCTCTGCCTGAGACTCAGGAGAGGTACATTAAGAGCAGCCTCCTCAGAGGGTCAATGCTGGAGGAGAAGGGAAGGAGTTAAGGGCAAAAGGAGCAGGAGCAGGAAGTCTCCTTTCTGTGCCCTGACTCATCTGCGGTCCCAGTTCCCAGGCCCCATACATTTATCTTCCCCTGCCCAATGGCCAACCCCTGCCTGAGGCAGGTACATCATACTGGGGCATCTGTGACTTTATACTAGTCCCCAAACCATGTGATTTTCCTGCCTGACTCCCTGTCTTGCAGGCCTTGTTGGCCAAGAGCACTTCCCCCTCCATATTGCCAGTACTCATTCCCACCTAGTCTGGAGACAAACACAGTTTACAAGTGAATTCACTGGGCAGCAGCATCACACTGCCTTTTGGGAACAGGGCAGCTCTCCAACCCCGTGTCCCTAGCTGTTTGAGTTTGCCAAGCACAGCCAATGCAAAATACCAGAAATAGGGTGGATTTTATTTGAATTTAGCAGCATTAAAATTTACTGTTCTGACTGTGAAAATGTCCAAATCAAGGCATCCTTAAAAAACTGTCTTAACAAGGGTCAGCTGCTGTTTGACTCCTGCTAAAGCAAAATGTTTGGTCTGCCTGTCTCTCTCTTGCATTCTCCTCCAAATTTACTTTCTCCCTGAGCACAGCAGTGCCCCATCAGACACAATTGCTCACACCTCTCCCTTCACCTCTGGCCTGGATGTCTTCAGCTTCAAGCTCCAAGACTCCAGTCTCTGGCCTCTCCCTCAGAATCTCAGGGTTTTTGTGTCTCTCCACAGCTGTAGGAGATCCTGGAGCCCTCTCCCACATATGTGGGTAAACATAGCACCACTCTTTCTCTGTGGTTTCCATGAATATAGGACTTCAGCACAATGATTGTGGTCCATCCTGGTGCCTGAAATCTAATCAGAGGTCCTTAACTAAACTAAAGCAATTCAACAAAGTGACCTAATCAAAAGGTCCCTTATCTGAATCTAACCAAAAAGTCCTGCATACAAAAGGCTTACACCCACATCAATTGGTTAGAAAGAACATACTTTTCCATGGTCCACACAAGACTCAAACGAGAGCATTATCCCAGGCACAGGAATCAGGAGGGGTCTCATAAGTCTGGAAGAAATGGGAACTCATGAAACAGTGGCTGAAGTTTGGGTGTGGCCATCATTGAGCAAAATGGTGTGCTGACCACCGTTACACTGGTCCCTTGAATGGTCCCAAGAAGAGGTCAACATACTGTGCTTTCTCCACCAAATCTTAGCTCCAAAATGAGGGGTGTAACTTAGAGAGGTGTGCCATTATTCCCATCTCCAGAGCCAGAGTACAGGGATTTTGCCTGGGGGCTGGGAGTCAGGAAACAGGCTGTAAAACTGAAAGCCCCTAATTTCTTCTCCAAAGAACTGATTACATATAAAACAGAAAGGAGAAATTCGACCCTAAGTCTGTTCTCAAGAGCAGTGGAGATCCTAGTGGATCTGAGATTTAACTCATCTCAATCTTTCAGGAAGAAGTGAAACAAATACTTTTACAGATGGGTAAAAACTAATAAAGTTTGCTAGCAGCAACTGACTTTAAAAGAAATGTAAAAGAATATTCTTCAGGCAGAAAGAAAATAATCTCAGAAGGTTCAAGATTCATGATGGATTGCAGAGTAATATCTGTTAATTAAATTCATATATCTAAAAGACTATTGAATGGGTAAAGTAATGATGATATCTGTGGCCTAGGACTTTAATAAAGTTTTAAAACACACCATAAAATAATATATAGCATAAGATGGGTAAATGGATATGTGGGTGTTTGATATCATTATGAATTCCAAAAATAGATATGGTATTATACTTGTAAACTGTTCTGTTAATCTGGGCAGGATTACGTTATGATAAGGGCATTGACTGTCCACAGTCCATAGGGTGTTGAGACCCGCACCTTGGTGGGTGGTGTCTCAAGCATAAAAAGACTTAGAAAAGGACAGAGTGGGAATAGTTTTTGACATTGGAATTCTAATGAGCAAGGACAGAAGGCCCCGGGGAAAAGAGACAAGCCATGCACCTGACAGTTCACAGCCGGCCTTGTGGAGAGAGGCAAAGCTTAGAGAGACTCATAGTCTACAGCTGACCTTCTGGAGGAAGCAGAGGAGGTGAGCCCAGAGAGAAATGCAGCCCTCGGGAGAGAGGAACACCAGAAGACTGAAGCATTGCAAATGTCGGTGGCTGTCTTGCTCCAAGACAGGGTAACAGACTTTGATGAAGGAAGAAACTTATGCTTTATGGTCTGGTAGCTGTAAGCTTCTACCCCAAATAAATATCCTTTATAAAGACCGACAGATTTCTGGTATTTTGCATCAGCTCCCCTTTGACTGACTAATACAGCATGTAAAATGTTTTAAAATACATTATTTGGAAAGTCAGTAACAAATAATTTGTGCAAATTTGGAAAGGCAAGCAAAATTGTTATAATTTCCCCAGTAAACTTTAAAGAATAATAAATAATGCATCTCTCGCAAATAAATAGAAGAGAAAAAAATTTCAACAAAAATAAGCTGTCCAAAATGTATACAGGATTTTCTGGGTTGCCATTTTGGCCTTTGTGCTGGGGCCACCTTACTCGTGCATCTTTTGAAGCTGCACCTTTCTTATCCTTCAGAAACTTGAAGGATCCAGGGTTGATTTATGGGGTGTTGTTTTTTCCCCATCATAAATCAAGTGCTGTATCACTTCCCCATTTCCTAGTTATGAAGTCATCAAAATGGATGTGATGCTCATTTGAGGCCAGAAGAGCCATGAATGATAGAATAAATAAAAAGGAGATATTGTTGCACTTCCCAAATTGGATGCTTAGGTGATTGATATTGGTTCTTTCTTCTTTTCTAATGCATGCTTTCAGGGCTTTAAATTTCCCTCTAAGCACTGCTTTTGCTGCACCCCACTAACTATGAAGAAGCATAGAACATTAAGAAGCAGAAAAAAGCAAATAACAAAAGTCTTGTGAGTGAAGCTATATCCACTTCCACAACAGTACAGATTGAAGACGAATGCAGAGAATGTAACAAAGTTGGGAAAATATTTCTCTGACCACAAGCATTGTTTCCTGAAAATAACACTTCCATGAATGTAACTTCACTTTGAAGGAATTTGCATCAGGCTTACTTAAGCATGAGGAAATCTAAGTAAGGAAAAAAGAATGAAAACAATGAGTTTTGCAAGTTTACCCTACATGGCAGTCCTCCCCTTTAAGTGTAATGACTGTGAAGTTTTCTTGGAAATTCAACTTCATGAGATTCCCTGAGAATTAATCCTTCTGAGAAACCATTTGGGATTTCATGAATTTGGGAAAGTTAGAGACACAGCAGAGAAACATGCAGGAGTAAAACCTTGTGTATGTAAGGAATATTGGAAATCCTTCAGCCAGGCATTACATCTCATTGAGCATGAAATAGTCATACATTAGTTAGTATTGTAATGAACATCAGAATGCTTCCATCTGAAACAAAACCTCATGGAATATGAGCAAATTCAAACTATAGATAAACCATATGAGGGTCCTGAGTTTAGTCTTCTTTTTACAGTCATTTTTTAGTCCTCTTTTTAAAAGCCATACAGGGGAACAAGCATAGAAATGTAATACATGTGGGAAAGCTTTCAACTTGACAGAAAACTTCTTTATTCATTAGAAAAGTTTTACTAAAGAGAAATCATATATATGTGGGAGAGCTTTAATTCAAATATCAAATTTCAGATATAAGAGATTTCCTACTGCAAAGAAATCCTATGCATGTAAGGCATGTGAAAAAGCCGTTAGGTACAAATCATATCTCACAGACCATGAAAAGAACTCATAGTGGACAGAAATAAAATGAAAGTAAAAATCCAGAGAAGCCTTCAACCAAAAGCAATAGTTCATTAAATATCAGAGCATTCATTCTGGAGAAAAACCGTATATAGGCAATGAATGTGGAAAAGCCTTCAACCAGAAGGAAAACCTCGTTCACCATCTGAGAATACATCCTGGAGAGAAACCCTTTGAATTTGATGGATGTTGGAAAGCCTTCATTCAGAAATCAAGCCTCATTGCACACCAGAGAAGACCAAGTGGAGAGAAACTCTATATATGAAAGGAATGTAGGAAAGCCTTCAGTAGCAAATCAAATCTCACTGACCATGAGAAAATTCATAGCGGAGGGAAACCCTATATATCCAAGGAATGTGGAATAGCCTTCATCTATAGGCAGTATCTTATTAAACATTATAACATTCATCCTGGACAGAAACCCTGTGAACGTAATGAATGTGAATCTCAAAGAATCTCCAACTCCACGCTGTGCAACTTGTTGCCAATCTTTTAAGGAATTGGCTGTGCCTGTGCATTCCAGGATGTCTTTCTCCTCTTGGAAAAGTGCACTTGGAGTTTGTTCTCAGATCTGCTCCTCCAACATTTTCTATCACCCTCATCTGTGTTCAATTTGTTACCCCTAATTTATGCATCAGAACTTGAGATTTCTTTTAGTTTATGTAAAGATAGGCTTTCCAATTATTTCAAATTATCCTTGTAGTTTTCACTGGTTCTTCAATATATTACATTCTGGGAAGGCATTTAAAAAATTACCATTTTAAATATAATGCTGCCCATTATTGTAGCATTTTCTTATAAGGCACCCCAATCATTTATATTTTTTCAGATTCTTCTCCTGATTCTGATGTGGATTCAAGTTTTACAGCCACTGAACTACAGTGGCCTGCTTTCTACTTAACTTCAGTTTTCCTTCTTATTTTAAATCAGAAATGATCCTTTCATAATTAGATGATATACTTTTAATCTCAAGTATTCTAAGAAGTTAGAAAACTTTTTTATATTCTTAAGTTATACTCCATTATTTTTCTCATATGTGATAGGGTGTGGGATGGATGAAACAAGAGAATGCCTGTATTTACAAACAGAAATTTGTACCCAAAAGAATCTGCCAATGCAGATAATTCTGAGGAAGGAGGAATGGGGGTTAAGGGTAGAGAAGGAATTTTGCTGTTTGCCATAACAGACAAAAGTTATTTTTATACTCTTTGCATGAATAATTTGGTTATAATTTAAAAGAAATTATGAAAATAATACACAATGAAATCATACAAAGTGGTTGATTTGAAGATATTGAATAATATCTGCAACATTACTGGGGGGGCAATCCCCTTACACTTTGCAAATAGACTTGCCCATAAAGGAAAAGTGCTCACTCCCCTCGACCCCCCACCCAGCTGCCTGGACTGATGGAGGCCTCCATCAGCAAGTGTGAGAACGGAGCTCAAGGAGCATGTACGGGAACATCTGAAGGCCACACTTCTCTCTGAAAGTGTTCGGTTAGAGACCTTTTAGACCACAGAAGAATACAGACTTCCTGCTGGTTACTCCCCAGTGAAGACCCGCTAGAATGACTCACATCACTAACTGAGGTTGTGAGTGCTGAGCAGGCCTTTCTCCTTGTCCTTTTCATATCCAGTACCTATGATGATGGTTTTCATTTGGACTCTGAGAGTTTGGTTTCCAAACAGGACATTCCCTCTCTGGCTTGGGGGAACTGCAGTGAACATGTGTTACATTCCAGGTTCTTCAGTTGTTCATCAGCTTCTTCCTATCCAACCCATCCATTCTCTTCTGGGATTGAAAAATCTTGATCATTTTCAACACTGTTAAAAATGTGTTGAAAATTTAATATTTAATTTGTCTGAGAAATATCTGGCATCTGCACCCTCTGAGGTTTTCTGCAAACTGCACTATCTCACAACCTCACTTCTATTCTTGTCAGCCCTAGGTCCTAGGATTTTCTGGGATTCCTGTACTAGTTATTAGGGTCACTGGCCCAATGGTCTCTTTCTGGTGATGTTAATGCTGTAGCCAATGATGTAATGGGAATTTTGACATTTCCTTCCTGACACCAACAGGTTTCATCTTGGCATTGCTCTTTATTTAGCTGCCCCAAGATTGCAGGAGGTGAATGTAGAACTGGAAGCAGGAGACCCGAGTCTGGGCCTGAGACCCAGGAGGAGTATAGTAAGAGGAGCCTTCTCAAAGTGTCACTGCTGGACACCAAGGGAAGCAGGGAAGGGCAAAAGGATCAGGAGCAGGAAGTCTCCTCTCTGTGCCCTGACCCCTCTGATGCACCAGCCCCCAGGTCCCATGCTTTTATCTTCCCATGTCCACCTGACCAACCCCTGCCTGAGGCAGGTACATCATCCTGGGGCATATGTGACTTTATACTAGTCCCCAAACCATGTTATTCTCCTGCCTGACTCCCTGTCATGCAGACCTTGCTGACCAAGAACACATCCCCCTCCATCTTAGCAGAACTGATTCCCACCTAGTCTTTAGACACTCACAGTTTACAACTGAATTCCCTCGACAGCAACATCACACTGCCAATTGGGAACATGGCAGCTCTCTCTCCCTGTGTCCCAAGCTGTTTTAGTTTGCCAAGTGTTGCCAATGCAAAACACCAGAAATAGGTTGGCTTTATTGGAATTTATTAGGGGTAAAGATTACAGTTCTGAGGCTATGAAAATGTCCAAATCAAGGCCTCCTCAAAAATGCTGCTTTAACAAGGGTTAGCTGCTCTTGGGTTCCTGCCAAGGCCAAACATTTGGCCTGCCTGTCTCTCTCTGCCTTCTCCTCCAAACTCACTTTTTCTCCCTGAGTTCAGCAGAGGGCCATCAGACACAATTGCTCACAACTCTCCCTTCTCCTCTGGCCTGGATGTCTTCAGCTTCAAGCTCCTCCATGCCTCCAGCATCTGTTCTCTCCCTCTGCCTCTCAGGGTTTCCATGTCTCTCCACAGCTGTAGGAGATAATGGAGCCCTCTCCCACATGGCAGGGTAAACATGGCAGTACTCTTTCTCTCTGTGTTCCAAGTATGTAGGACTTTAGCATAATGATTGTGGTCCATCCTGGTGCCTGAAAACTAATCAGAGGCCCTTAACTAAACTAAACCAATCTATCAAAAGTGACCTAATCGAAAGATCCCTTATCTGAATCTAAACAAAATGTCCTCCATACAAAAGGCTTACACACACAGCAATGGGTTAGTAAGTACATCCTTTCCCAGGGCCCACACAAGACTCAAATGAGGACATTAACTCAGGGCACAGGGATCTGGAGGGATCTCTTAAGTCTGCAATAAATGGGATCTCATTAAGCAGTGACTGTACTTTGGGTGTGGCCATCATTGAGCAAAATGGGGCACTGACCACCATTGCAATGGTTCCTAGAATTGTCCCAAGAAAAACTCAATATACGGTGCTTTCTCCAACAAAACAAAGCTCCAAAATCAGGTGGGTAACTCAGAGAGCTGTGCCATTATTCCCATCCCCAGGGCCAGAGCACACAAATTTCCCTGGGAGGTGGGGTGGCACAAAGCATGTTGTTAAACTGAAAGCCCCTAATTTCTTCTCCAAAGAACTGATTATGTTTACAACAGAATGGAGAAATTCAACCCTAAGGGTGCTCTCAAAAGCAGTGGAGATCGTCAAGGGCCTGAGATTTAATTCATCTCAATTCTTCAGGAAGTAGTGAAAGAAACACTTATACAGATGAGTGAAAAGTAATAAAATTTGCCAGCAGCAACTCAATTTATAAGTAATGTAAAAGAATATTCTTCAGGCAGAAGAATGCCTGTTGAATAGATAAAGTAATAATGATATCCGTGGCATAGGACATCAATAAAGTGTTAAAATACACCAAAAAATAATATATAGCCTAAGATGGGTAAATGGATATGTAGCAGTTTGATATCACTATGAATTCCAAAAAGAGATATGGGATTACCCATGTAAACTGGGCTGTTAATCTGGGCATGATTAAGTTATGATAAGGATGTTGACTGGGCCACAGTTGGTAGGTTGTTGAGCCCTGCCCCTTGTTGAGTGGGGTATCAAACATAAAAAGACATGACAAAGGACAGAGCTGGAGTAGATTTTGTTGTTGTAGTCCTGATGTGCAAACACAGAAGGCCTCGGGGAAAAGAGATAAGCCATTCACCTGACCTTTCATAGCTGGCCATGTGGAGAGAGGCATAGCATAGAGAGCCTCCAAGTCTACAGCTGACATTGTGGAGGAAACAGAGGAGCTGATCCCAGAGACAAATGCAGCACTGGGAAGTGAGGAACCCAAGAATCCTGAGCTCTGACAAATGTCAGCAGCTGTCTTGCTCCAAGATGGGGTAACAGACTTTAGTGAAGGAAGAAACTTACGCTTTATGGCCTGGTAACTGTAAGCTTGTACCCCAAGTAAATAACCTTCATAAAGACCAACAGATTTCTGGTATTTTTTCTATCAGCTCTCCTTTGGCTGACTAATACAGGGTATAAAATATTTTCAAATACATTATTTGGCAAGTCAATAACAAATAATAAGTGCAGATTTTGAAAGGCAAGTAAAAGTCTTATAATTTCCATGGTAAACTTTAAAGAATATTAAATAGTGATTCTCTTCCAAATAAATAGAAGAAGAAGAAAATTGAGCAAAACAGTCAGTCCAAAACAATGTATTCAGGATTTCCTGGGTTGCCATTTTGACACTTGTTCTGGGCCACCTTACTCATGCATCTTTGAAATCTGCACTTTTCTTTTCCTTCAGAAGACTGAAGGTTCCAGGGTTGATTTATGCAATGTTGTTTTGTCCCCATCATAAACCAAGTGCTGTATCCCTTCGCCATTTCCTAGATATGAAGTCACCAAACTGGATGTGATGCTTATTTGAAGCAAGAAGAGCCATGAATGATAGAACAAATAAAAAGGAGATATTCTTGCGCTTTCCAAATTAGATGCTTAGGTGATTGATATTGGATGTTTCCTCTTTACTAATGAAGGCATTCAATCGTATAAATTTCCCTCTAAGCACTGCTTAGAGGGCTGTTAGCACCTCAGGAGAAGGCAGACTTCCTGCTGCTTACTCCCCAGTGAAGACCCGCTAGAGTGACACTCCTCACTAACTGAGGCTGTGAGTGTTCAGCACGGCTCTCACCTTGTCCTCCTTTGTAGATACAGAACCTATGAAGATGGCTTTCATTGGGGCTCTGAGAATTTGTTTCCCAAACAGGACATTCTGTCTCTGGCTTGGGGGAACTGCAGTGAACACGTGTTACATCTCACCTTCTTCAGTTGTTCGTCAGCTTCTTCCCATCCAACACCTCCATTCTCTTCTGGGATTCAAGATGTCTGCATCATTTTCAGCACTGTTAAAAATGTGTTGAAAATTCAATATTTAATCAGTCTGAGAAATAGCTGGCATCAGCACTCTCTAAGGTTTACTGCAAACATTGCACTATCTCACAACCTCACTTCTATACTTGTTGACACTAGGTCCCAGGACTTTCTGGGATTCCTGTACTATTTCTTAGCATCACTGGCCTAATGCTGCTCATGTTGGTGATGTTATTGCTGTGAAACATGCAGGAGTAAAACCCTTTGTATGTAAGGTGTATTGGACATCCTTCAGGCAGACATTAATTCTCATTAAGCATGAAATATTCATACATTAGTTAGCATTGTAATGAACATGAAAGTGCTTCCTTTTGAAAGAAAACCTCATGGAATATAAGAAAATTCAAACTAGAGAAAATCCATATGAGTGTCCTGAATGTAGTCTGCTCTTTAGAGTCCTTTTTTACTCCTCATTTAAAAAGTCATACAGGGAACAAGCATAGAAATGTTACACATGTCAAAAGGTTTCAACCTGACAGAAAACCTCTTCTTTCATCAGAAAATTTTTACTGAAGAAAAATCATACATATGTGGGAGAGCTTTAATCCAATGTCAAATCTCAGATACAAGAGATTTCCTAATGCAAAGAAACCCTATGCATGCAAGGCATGTGAAAAAGCTTTTAGTTACAAATTATATCTCACAGAACAAGAAAAAATTCATAGTGGACAGAAACAAAATGAATGTAAAGAATACAGAGAAGCCTTCAGCCAAAAGCAATAGTTCATTAAACATCAGAGCATTCATTTTGGAGAAAAACCCTTTATATGCAATGAATGTGGAGAAGCCTTCAACCTGAAGGAAAACCTCATTAACCATCTGAGAATACATACTGGAGTGTGTGGCGGCCATCAATGGAGGTGCTTAGCTCTCAGAGGAGGACTAAGCACTTCAGGACTTGGGGCCTCTTTCACCCTGGTTATAATCTTAATCATAATAGCGATATCTTTCCTTTTTAAATTGTTTACCTGCAAAAACATGCTCCTGGCTTATGCTGTGATTGATACCGCTGGGTGCAAGGCAAAGCACTGCAAAGGAGGGCCAAAACGGTATGGGGCTACTGTTGGACTCCTTAAGAAATATGCCTCATCGGGCACTGGACTGGATAGTCAATGACGGGCAACTGGACCCCTTTTGCGATAAGCACTCTGGACAACCTAAGACAGGAACCTAGCCGATTGGTGCCAAAGGGCCCTGGCCCAATTGCTGCTATGGTCTCCAATAACGGGTAAGATCCAGTAATGGCATAGCATGGTCCTGACCTAAAACAGGCACAGTCCCCCCAAAGCCAATCGAGGCCTCTATTTCCCCAGCAGGTAATTACCAAAAGAACAGCTAGCCCTATGAAAACAATGGTCTAGTTTATCGCAAATTATGATTATGAGTTAACTGCTAATGCAAATAGTTTTAAGATTATTCAAAAACACTGTTAACAGCCATTGACTGAGGAGAACAATAAGTCTGTTAAATTCTAAGCTACAGTGCTAATAACTCTGATGTAAATGCCTGACTGACTTAAGCCCATTATAAAGTAGATTTCCTTAAATCTCTAATGTGAGGTAAAAACTACTGCTTTAAAGATAGTTTAGGATCTTAATAACCTTTTAGATAGTAAACGTTAAAATGTAACAATGGGTTAGTGCTGCAATTAGACATGCTAGTTGACCTCAAGTCTGGTTTATCTAACCTTAGCATCAGAACAGGAATTTCTAAGCCACAAGTTAATGTTCTATAAAGTTAACATCCTAATGCTTACCTAAAGTCTATATTATGCCTGCAACCTTGCTTAGCTATAGAAAGAATGCTTACATAAACTTTACATAACTAAAGAAGGAATGCTTACAAGCCTGCCCAAGGAATAGTATATAAAAACTGAGCTATCCTACAATAAAAAAAAGGAGATATACGTGGATTTTCACTCAACTTGGTGTATGACTCATCTTTTCTCGCCAACGCCCTTAATCACCTTCAGTCTGCTCCCTTGTGCCTCGGCTGGACCACGGCAGGAGAGTAACCCTATGAATGTGATGGATGTGGGAAAGGTTTCATTCAGAAACCAAGCCTCAATACACACAAGAGAAGACAAATTGGAGAGAAACCCTATATATATAAGGAATGTAGGAAAGCCTTCAGTAGTAAATCAGATCTCACTGACCATGAGAAAATTCATAGTTTAGCAAAAACCCATAAATTTAAGATATGTGGAAAAGCCTTCAGCCAGAGGCAGTATCTCATTAAACATTACCACATTCATACTGGAGAGAAACCCTGTGAATAGAATGAATGTGGAAAAGCCTTTTCTCATGTCACATCACTTACTGTACATGTGAGAATCCATACAAGTGATAAATCTTATGAATGTAAGGAATATGGGAAGGCATTTTCTCAAAGTTCATCTCTTACTGTGCATGTTAGAAGTCATTCCGGTGAGAAACCTTATTGTTGTGAAGATTGTGGAAAAGCCTTTACTCAGCTCCCAACTCTTGCTTTACATGCCAGAATCCATACAGGTGAGAAGCCTTATCAGTGTAGTAAAGGTGGAAAACTTTTAGCCAGAATTCACACCACAGTAGACATCAGAAAATTCATATGCAGTAAAATTGCTATGAATTCCTAGAATAAAGAATACCTTCAGCAGATTCATAACACAGGAGAAAAATTCATTGTAAAAATATCATGAATGTGGGAAAGCCAACAAAAGAAAAAATCCCAGAACCTATATTCAAGAATTTTCATAAGGAGAAAGATTAATAAAATGGAAATGGGTCCTTCACAAATTCATAGCATGCATTATTATTGTTGGACTTTTAGAAGCCTTCTTATTTAAAGGTAGGAAGAAATATGGATCCTGCTATACATCTGCTACTAATCATTGCTCTGAATGGAGGTTCAAACTCGTGCAGTAAAATGAAAGAAAAAGTGGCAGGAGAATTAGAAAGGAAAGGGTAAAATTACCATGCTTAGGTAATATGATACCTTACACAGAGCTATAATTATTAAAATTATTTGACATTTATGCATTAGTTGTATGGAATAGAATATATTGTCAAGAAACATGCCCATAAATTTGTGGGAACTTGGTATATGATAGAACTGACATCACAGGACAGGGAGGAAGTGATGACCTATTCAAAAAATGAATTCAAGGTAATTGGCTCCCCATATGTGGAAATATTAGAACCCTGACATACATTATACTTAAAAAATAAGTACCAAGGGGATCAAAGACTAATGTGCAGAAAACAAAACTCTAATAAAACTTTTAAAAGGAAATGTAGGAGAATGCCTTTCTTATGTAAAGAGTAAGGAACCATTTCTTAAAATCATACTTTGAGAATATACTTTAGAACAACTGACACATGTACAAGGAACTATATATCATGTGGACATTACATGATTTTATTTTTTGAGACACCAGGACTGGGGATTGAACCTTGTATGCGGGAAGCTGGCACTCAACCACTGAGCCACACTGGCTCCCCTGAGGTGGTTTGTTCATTTGCTTGTTTGTTCTTCATTTTAGGAGGCATTGAGGACCGAACCAGGGGTCTCCCATGTGGGAAGGAGGCTATCAACTGCTTGAGCCACATTTTCTCCATACAATTTGTAGTAAGGCATGTAGAAAAGTAATGTAGCCACTAGTAAAGAAATGAATGAATAAAGGGAGTTTGCACAACAGAAAACTGTAAAACAGTGAAATATGACAAAACAAATATACAGGCAAGAAATTATCACAAGCATTTGAGTGAAAAAAATCACGACACAGAATGATGCATATACTATGCTATATTTTTGAAAATTTGAATAAAACAATAACAAACTACTGATTATGGATTCATATGTGTATGTAATAAAGAACAAAAATAGTTTGGAACATTTAAAAAATGTGCTCAGAAGAAAAAAAGGAAAATGGAATCGAAAACAAAAATAGCACATGAAAAGAAAGCAGATTTTAATAAATTAATTATATTGAGTTATATTTAACAGTAACTATATTTAATATAAATATTCCTCTTAATCAAAATTGCTAAGTGGATTAAAATAAGTATATCTATATATACTTTTATATACTATATAGTATACTATATAGATACATAAATCTAAGAAAGTCATCTAAGACATACAGCAAAGTAGACAGTAAAAGTTGGAAAACAATATACCATATAAACACTTTTAAAACAGTAAATCTTATTTCACTTTGTCAATATCAAATAAAATGGATACTAAGAAAATTATCAGAAATTGAGTGCCCTTTCATAATGATAAAAAGCTTTAAATCCCCAGGAATTTATAGCAATTAAAAATGTGTACTCACCTGTAAACATGGCTTTTGATAGGTGACAGAAGTGCAATATGTCAAAGAATTGGACTCTTTTTTTACTACTCTCTCAGCAATTCATAGAATAATTATATAAAATATCAGTGAAGATAATGAATATATGATAACCATGAATAATAAATTTTACTTAATGCCTGATATATGGAACAGTGAAAACTACAGCAAAATACACCTGTTCACATGCACTTAATATAGGGGCAAGAGGGAGAAGAAGGAAACCACAGTCATACTGTAACAGGCAATGCTGACAGGGAAGAAAGGTGGAGGCAAAGAGAAGGGGACAGAGGTGGACTTGTTCTGATGATGGGACACAGGGTATGCAGATGAGATGGATGTGGGGTGGAGGAAAAGAGAGAAGAAAGGAGGCAAGGCTGCCACCAGAACCCCTGTTAGGTGGTGTTCCTGTACATGGAAAGCTGGAGCCAGAGCACCAGGTTCCTGGGAGGAGCCAAGAGTTCTCAGTTGGCAAGTTAGATATCCACACAGAGGCATCATGAAGCAGCTGTGTGTGTATCAGGACTGCATGGAATGGATTGGGATGGATACATAAACGTAGAAGTAATGCCAGTATAGATGGTGTTTAAAACCAAGACACCCCAGTGACAGAACAGGGAGCTAAAGATAGAAAGTTGCTCAAAGACTAAGCCTTGTAGAAACACTTATGCTGAGAGGCTCTGGAGAAACAGAGAACCAAGCAATGAGGCAGAGGGGAAAGGGCAGTAAAGTCTGATAAATACAAACAAAAAAGTGTAGTGAACCAGAAACTAACTGATGGAAGCATTTTAGGAAGGTGAGGCCAACAGTGTCAAATTCAGCTGATGGAGTAAATTAGAAGAGGAAAATTTGGTGGCAATGGAAATGTTCTAAAATTAAATCATGCGGAGGTTGCACAACACTGTACATTTACAAGAAATGTATATTTAATTTTATGTCATGTAAATTATACTGCAATAGTTGTTTCAAAAAAGAATTTTGCATATCCTCTCATATGATTAAGGATTTTTAAGCCCATGTATTCACCCAGGAGAAATATAAACTTGTTTTTATAAAAAGGACTTGTATGTGGATATTCATAATAACTGTATTCATAATTCCACAAACTTGAAGGAACTGAAAAGTCTACCAAGATGAAAATACATAATCATTTTGTAACATTGTCATTCAATGTCAAAGAATTTCATGTAAAATCAGAGAGAACTACTGTTGGACACAACCAACAGCATTGACAAATTTCAAAACATTATTTTGAGCTAAAGATATAGGCACCAAGAATCTATTTTGATTTATTTCCTTTTTATGACTTGCAAGAAGTGGTAAAAATGATTTATGGTGAAAGGAATCAGAACAAAGGCTGCATGGAAATGTAGGGTGTATGCATGTTGACTGAAGGTACAAGAGGTATTTTCTGGATTAATGGAAATCAATGTCTCATATCTTGATATGGTTGGATACTGAGGGGTATGGAGAAGTGAAAAGTTTTAAAGCTTTGACAGTCATTCAGTTAAGATTGCCACACTTAACTGTATTTCAATTTTACATTACTTTAAAAAACAATTTGAAAGAGAGAAAGAAGAATGATCTTTAGAATGTGATGGAGAGAGGAACATTTTATTTTCTGCCTTTCCTCTTCCCTTTCAACACACACAACAGATCCTCTCATAGATGACATGTCAAACCTGCCAGTTGCTGGAATGTTCCAGGTGGAATTCTGAGGAGTTCTCTGTGGTTTATTGTGGCTGACAGATCCACGGTTACATGGCAGAGACCTATGGGTGGCTGAAGTGTCAAAGATATTCTGTGAACCTCTCTGAAGCCTGTTGCTCGGCTGACCCTTGGGGAGATGTGAGATGTGGTGATGGAGCTGCTGCCATAGGACATATGCCCAGGCCTCACTTTCCACTTTTCTTCAGCTTACTGGTGGGTCCCTTATTGTTGTTCAGATTTGCACAGTTTTTTTTAGAAGCCAGATATATATGAGAAAAGCAGCTTACCCAGACACTGGTGGCATTCACTGAAGAGGCTCCTTGACAAGATTAGTTTGCTCACAGGGTTTTGCAGAGACTGCCATATTGAATGGCAGGATGGAGAAAGAGACTTTAAAATACCCAGACTTGAAGATATCTACAGAAAGTTAGAGAGAATAATAGTGATACTGATGAGATTAACTTAACTGGTCCCAAAACAGAAGAAAAGAGAGCACCAATTATTTCAAACTAAAGGAGGTGATAATGGATATGTTAAATACACTGAAGTCTCTCAAAGGGGTCATGAGAACACCCATAGCACAAGGAATTTTCCAAACCCCATCCACCCTCTGATAGCCTGTCTTCCATGAGTGTCTCCAGGGCCTGGAAGTTAAAGCAGCACTGTTCCCTGCCCTCCACTCAGGCCTCCTGAGGCTCCAACCTGCATTCACACACCTTTTGTACCCTGAGGCCACGGGATTCAATGGGACCTCCTCCGTTGGCTGAAGTTCTGCTACCTTCTTATTCTGGACAAAGCCAAGCTCAATTCCTTCTTTTTGAGGAAAAGAGTATCAACTTCCAGAAAAACACCAGGAAATGAAGGATTTTCTTTTCAAAGATAGTTTGAATTATCTCCCATTAGTGGTTGAAACTGCTATAATTCAAACATTTACTCACAGTGAAACTTGATCAAATTACATTTCCCAAACAATATTTCCTATTTATTATATATATCAATATTAAGTGAAATATATATATATATTATTATCCCATCTGTGGCCATTTGGCAATTTGATGTAATTAAGAATTCCAAAAATACAATTGGATCATGCTTGTAAACTGATCTTTTAATTTGGGCATGATTAAGTTATGATTAGGGCATTGACTGGACCATGTCAGTAGGGTGTTGAGACCCACCTCATGGTGGGTGGTGGAAATGAATATAAAAGGCAAGGCAAAATCAGAAGGAGCAGTTTTTGAGAAGCACTTTTGATGCTGGAAATAAGGCCCCAAGGGAAGAGAAGTGAGTAGATTGCCTGATCATCTAGAGCAGACCTTGTGGAGTGAAGTGAGGAGCTAAGCCTGGAAAGAAATGCAGCCCCAGGAAGAGAGGAACCCAAGAAGCCTGAACCCTGGCAAACATCGGCAACTGTCTTGCTCCAAAACATGGCAATGGACATTGGAGAGAGAAGAAACTTAATGCTTTATGGCCTGGTATCTGTGGACTTCTATCCCAAATAAATATCCTTTATAAAGACCTACCCATATTTGATATGTCACATTAACACCCCTTTGGCTGACTAATACACAATCTATATATTATTAATATTGTACTGTAATTTTAAAAATATATAGTTTAGCCATAAAAGACATTTAAGCATTGGCAAAAATATTTTTTAGCAGAGTTGAAATCCTAAGTCACATCTCCTCCATAAAGGCAACTTTATTTTTTTAAAATAAGTACATGAATTGCAGGAAGCGGGCATCCAATTAGGCAGGCATTGCTCAAGTCTCAAAAAACAATGGAGAAAGAGTCAAAAGCAGGCCGAGAGCCCTGCTTTTGGGGGTCAGCAGACCTGGACAGTGCTTGACAACTCTCAGGAGGGTGAGGGACAGAGAGATGAAAACCCTAAACAACAAACATGAGTTACCAAACCCTGGGGGACTGCGGAAAGACTCCCATCCTGAAGCCCCAAAATTTTAAGCTTGGGTAAAATACCTGACTCAATGCAGTTGACAGAGATTGGAACAGACATCTTCTTCCCTGTCAGCTATTACACAGGAAAAGGGAGAGGGACCCTGGGGGCTTTTCTCCAGGGAATTCAGTCTGTAGAGCCCACTATGAATCTCAGCTCTGGGCAGAGAAAACACTGGGAAACAGAGAATGATATACCTCCATGGAAAGTTTCTCCAAATGAGCACCATCTGATAGCCAGTATAGAAGTTGCATGGACAAAAACTGATTTTGAGTCTCTCTGTACTCTAACCACTGGGAGAAATCTGCACCCCATTAGTGAGTCTCTGGCACAATTTTGATAACTTCAGCTAGGGAATTTTTAAATATTTAGAATAAGTCACAAAACATATCAAAGAAGAGCTGTGAAAGAAAAATAGACAAGAGAGAGAAATTGGCCATCAGAGTAAATTCACCAACATATTCAGATGCTTAGACATCAGCAAAAAATAACAAGTGATACTGGGAAATAGGAAGAGATGGCCCAGCCAAAGGAACAAACCAAATATCCTGAAGAGATACAGGATTTAAGACAAGTAATCAATGATAATCATACAACTCTTCTAAATCAATTTAAATAATTGAAAGAAAATAGTACTAAAGAGATAAAGGATATTAAGAAGACTCTGGGTGAGCATAAAGAACAATTTGAAAGCCTAGAAAGAAAAGTAACACACCTTACAGGAATGATGACATGATGGATGAGATTAAAAATACATTAGAGGCACATAAGAGCAGATTTGAAATGCTTAAAGTTAGAATTAGTGATTTCAAAGACAGAACCTCTAAACTGGAACAAATAGGAGAACAGAAAGAAAAGAGAATCGAAAAAATGGAACAGAGTCTGAGGGAATTGAACAACGGTAAGAAACAACAAGATATGCAATATTGGTGTCCCAGAAATAAATGAGAAGAGAAAAGGGGCAGAAAGAATATTTGAAGAAATAATGACTGAAAAGTTCTCAACACTTATGGAAGACATAAATATCAATACCCAAGAAGGACAATGCACTCCCAACAAAATAAATTTGAATAGACCCACCCTGAGACACCTAGTATGCAGAAAAACAAATGTCTGTGATAGACAGGATTCTGAAAGCAGCAAGAGAAAAGCAAAGCACCATGTACAATGGAATGTTGATTCGATTAACATTAGCATTGTGCTATAAGTTCTAGCTAGAGTAATTAGGCTAGACAAAGAAAAGGAAGAGGTAAAACTTTCACTGTTTGCTCATGATATGATCCTATATCTAGAAAATCCTGAAAAATCCACAACGAAGCTACTAGAAATAGACGAGCTGGGTAAAGTGATGAGATACAAGATTAGTATGCAAAAATCAATAGTGTTTCTATACACTAGTGATGTGCAATCTGAGGAGAAATCAGAAAGAAATTCCATTTATAACTGTGATTAAAACAATCAAATATTAATGAATAAATGTAACCAAGGACATAAAGGACCTGTATTCAGAGACCTACAAAACATTACTAAAAGAAACAGAAGATTTAAATAAATGGAAAGATATTCCATGTTCATGGATTGGAAGACTAAATAACGTTCAGATTTCAATTCTACGCAAACTGACCTACAGATTCAACAGAATCACAATAAAAATCTGAACGCCTTTTTGGCAGAATTTGAAAAGATAATAATCAAATTTATTTGGAAGGGTTAAGGTGCTCTAAATAACCAAGTATGTCTTAAAAAAGAACGAAGTTGGAGGACTCTCACTTTCTGACTTTAGAGCATACCACTTAGATACAGTTCTGAAAACAGCATGGTACTGGCATAAAGACAGACAGATTGACTAATGGAACAAAATTGAGAACCAAGAAATAGACCTCACATCTACAGTTAAGTGATATTTGACGTGGCAGTTGAGCCCATCCAGCTGGGCCAGAACAGTCTTTTCAACAAATAGTGGTGGAATAACTGGATAGTCATATCCAAAAGAAAGAGGACCCCTATATCTCACAGCTTAAAAAAAATTTTGATCAAGGACCTAAATATAAAAGCAACAACCATAAAACTTCAAGAAGAAAATTTAGGAAAATCTTGAATTTCTTGTAGCAGGTGGTAATTTCTTAAACCTTACACCTAAAGCATGAGCAACACCTCCAAAAACATAGATAGGACCTCTTCAATATTAAACACTTTTGCACTTAAAAGGACTTTGTCAAAAGGGTGAAAAGGCAGCCGACTCAATGGGAAAAAATATTTGGCAATCATATATATGATAAGGGTTTAATATCCATGATATATAAAGAGATAGTACAATTCAACAATAAAAAGACAAATGAGCCAATTAAAAAATAGGCAAAGACTTGAAAATATTATCTTTTTTCATATTTGGTTGTCCAAGGAAGAAATACACATGACAAATAAACACATGAAAAAATATTCAACATCACTGGTGATTAGGGAAATGAATATCAAAACTACAGTGAGATATCATTTCAAACCTGTTAGACTGGCAACCACTAAAAAGTTGGAAAACTGTAAATGTTTGAGAGGATGTGAAGAAATAGGAACACTTATGCACTGTTGGTGGGATGTAGAATGGTACAGCCACTGGGGAGGACTTTTTGGCAGATCCTAAGGAAGTTGAATATAGACTTGCCATGTGACCTGGCAATTCTATTGCTATGTATATATGCAGAAAAACTGAGAGCAGCGACATGAATAGACACCTGCATACGGATGTTCATTGTGGCATTACTCAAAATTGCCAAAAGTTGGTAACAAACCAGGTGTCCATCAACAACGGATGCAGGCCATTTTCCATCAGAATATACCATGCAGAACTGGGTAGGAGAGAGTGTGGTTTGTGATGTGAACTGTGGTCTATGCTCGGTGGCAAGGTCCCAGGATGTGTATATCCATTGCGAGTGTTGTACCACACGGATGAGGAATGGTGGTGTTGGATGTTGTTGGAGGTGTGGGCAGTGGGGAACATGGGAATCCCTGTAATTTCTGAGTAATATTTAGGTAATCTAATCACCTTTAAAAAATGTATCCATATATATAACAAATAACATTTATGTAAACAAATGCACATATATGCATATGTATTTATATATCATTTTACAAATATTGGTATGTATTGTGAAAAATTTAATTTTTACCCATAATAAAAAAAAACAATCTGTGGTGTATACATACAATAAAATATTATGCAGCAGTAAGAAGAAA